>JAXCMG010000019.1:4775127-4893363 GCA_034642415.1 Podarcis siculus | reverse complement strand
ATATATATATAGTGTGAGATGGCAAATGGGAAGAGTCCTTCTCCCAACTCATAGATAGTTGGAAGGAAAAAGCCTGAGTTTAGAGTTGCAGTGATGTGGGCTAGAAGCAGAGCAGAAAGCTGGGGAGTGAGAGAGATTGATTTTGGTTTAAATCCAAGGCTGCGGCTATGGGAGAAACAAGACCCTCTTGGGGTGCTAATGCTGTGAACCCCTCCATCGTAGGCTCAGGTTGTATACATGTATAAATAAACCATATATCCTAAAGAATCCTCCTGGAATCTTTCACCACTCAGAGATTGGGGTGGCATGCAACAACATACATGATTATGGCCATATTAATTTGGCTAGAGAGTTGCATCACAAAATTCAGAGAAGTGCAATTTTTTTTGAAACGTGGTTGCATTTTGGTGCATGTACTTTTTTGGATAGCTTGAATCGGGTAGGTTTGTTTTTAAAGGCAAACTCAATCAAATGCCTCTCCTATCCCTCGCAGAGGCAGGTGCAGCAGAAGAGAAAGCTGGTTGCAAAGCTGCAAATGCAAAAGAGGACTTGCCCTCGGGCGACGTAATTACCCTCCCCTTGCATTCAGGACGACAGGAGAGGGAGAGGCCAAATTAATCTTCATCCAAGCCAGCCAAAGTAGGCTGAGCTGGCCCTGGCTTCACAGGCAACACTTGCTTGCTCTCAGGGGAGGGTCTCCACTGCGGTTTGGCCGAATTGTTCCTGATGTTTCACTTATGATATGCTTAATGACTTCCGACAAATGCAGTGGTGCCCTAATGAAAAAACCCAGGAACACACGAGGCCACTACTCAACGAGGTAAATTCAATAAAGGGTTTTATTCACCTGACAAATTTAATCAATTTTTACCAAATAAGCCCACATTTGGCCTCTTAGCGCGGCATCCGTGGAGAATGTCTCCTCCGCAGGCTGTATTGAAATGAACTGGAATTGAGGAAGAAGAACAGGTACCCTCCCCACACAATTGGGCCTGTTATTATAGATTATACAGTGGCAGGTTTTGTCCTGGCCCTTGCTGCCAGAGGAAGAACTCAAACACCCAGCTCTGTTCATGCCCAAGGATTTAGCGTGTGTATCAGATTGGCATGTAGGCAAGGCAGAGGTTTTAAAGAGCAGCAGGTACATAAGCAGGATAAAGGTAAAGGGACCCCTGACTCTGGGGTTGCAGTGCTCATCTCGCTTTATTGGCTGAGGGAGCCAGCGCACAGCTTCTGGGTCATGTGGCCAGCATAAGCCGCTTCTTGCGAAACCAGAGCAGCACACAGAAACACCTTTTACCTTCCCGCCGGAGTGGTACCTATTTATCTACTTGCACTTTGACGTGCTTTCAAACTGCTAGGTTGGCAGGAGCTGGGACCGAGCAATGGGAGCTCACCCCATCGCGGGGGTTCGAACCACCGACCTTCTGATCGGCAAGTCCTAGGCTCTGTGGTTTAACCCACAGTGCCACCAGCATCCCATAAGCAGAATAGACGTGAGCTAAGATGTTGATCTAACAATGTGCCCCTGCCCCTTCCTTTCAAAGAGTGGGACAGGCACAGCTCTTAGCATGGCTAGCTGCCAGTCTTTGAGTGGGCAAGCAAACGGACACTGCCTTGAGTGGGTTGGGTCTGTGAAGCTCACTCACTTTGGCTTTGGTGTCTCTGTGCCCTTGGAGGTAGAGGCAGTGTTGGTGCTGGCTTAGCACCCAGTTTATTTTCAGTTGCCTCCCCTGAAGGAGGGGGCTCCTCGCTGGGAGGTGTCTAAAACAGGATAGTGAAGGTGCCAGCCCAGTGTCGATAAGCAGGGAGTTCCGATGCGAGCACAGGTGCTGCCACGCTAAAGGTTTGACACCTTGGAGATGCAAAGAGTTTGAGGGAAGGTTCTTTCATATGTGGTGGACCTGTAAAAGGATAAAAGAGTATTGGGAAATAATCCATAATGAATTGAAAATAATGTTTAAACGTACTTTTCCAAATCCTCCCCCCAATAGTCCTTTTTGTTGGGGATAATTCAGATGGAAAATCCCAGGTGTCAAAAAAGGTTATTTATGCATGCCACTACTGCGGCTCATATTTTGTTAGCTCTAAATTGGAAAACGAGCGAGGTCCCAACTAAAGAAGAATGGCAACTTAAACCGATGGAATATGTGCAGCTTGTGGATGTAAAATATAGAATAAGAGAACAAGAAGAACATACGTTTAGAGAAGACTGGAAAATGTTTATTGAATATATGGGGGGGGGATTGTGTACACTTGAAAACGTTGGCAGCGTTGAGATAAATTCAACAGTGTAAATAAGTTTTGATGGATGTAGTAATGGAATACTGAATGGTTTAGTTTATGTAAAGTATGCAGGGACTTATGATATGCAAAATGAACCATGGAAAGAGAAGAAGGGAAGTCACCGATATTTTAAGGATGTTTAAATGAGTATTCTAAATTGTAAAACAGAAAATGTTATTAAAATTATACATTTAAAAATAAAGGTTTGACAGCTTTAAAGGGGGGTTCATTTTATTTATTATGTTTATATCCTGCATTTATATCCCACCTCCCATCCAAGGAGGTCAAGGCGCAAGCACGGTTCTCCCCACGCCTCATTTTATTCTCAAAATAAGCCCGTAAGGTACCGGTAGCTTAGTGTCATGGACTGACTGGATACAGAGGAGTGGTGGGAGGCACCAGCTGGGGAAGCCCAAAGGAGAAGAAGGCTCAGAGCCAGAGGAGCGTTGGAGGGTCAACGATGAGTGGTCAGAAGGAGGAGAGGGAGCAGACTGGGAGGAGGAGGTGTGAGAAGCAGAAGAGGTAACAGGGTTTGGTGAGCAGGAAGAGACTGTGGCAGAGGGCAGTTCAGACTTTGAGGTGGAAGCAGAGGCTGGAGAGGAGAGAAGCCAGAAGACAGAGAGGCAGGCTGCTGAAGAAAGCAGGGTCTCCAACCCTCCTGATGTGACCAGCTCCCCTTCCCTCTGGCCTCCTAGAACACGCAGAGAAATGAAACCCCAGAGGGGGGTTGTGTGCAGAAGCAGCCTGAGACTGTGTGGGAAAGACCCTGGAGGGGAGGAGGACTAGTGGGCACTGGAAAGGCAGGGAAGTCCAGTTTTTGTAACTGCTTCATTGGGGCAGGACCACCTAGAAAGAGTTGCTGAGACCGCTAGGCAGGAACTGCTGATTGTTTCCTTGAATAAAGAGTTAATTTCCCTGGCCTCTAGTGACAATTTTTGTGCTGGTCTATGCCTGACACCCAGGCTAAGAGAGTTTGAGTGGCCTAAGGTCACCTAGTGAGCTTCGTGGTTGAGTGGGGATTTGAACTCTGGTCTTCCAGGTCCTAGTCTGTCACTCTAACCACTCCATAACACCAGAGATGCAATGGGAGTTGGAGTCCGGGAATATCTGGCGGGCCACAGCTTCCCCACTGCAGCAGTAGGCCTACAAATAGATGCTTTACTCTACCGAATGCTTTTTAATAATTTTTTTTATCAGGGGCACTGTCAAATATATAGCAATATAATGAAATGAAGCAGAATGACTTTATTGATAAAACATGTCGATACAGACAACCAAAGTGCACAGTAAATGTGATTAACAGAAATGATACAAATGATAGAAAGAAACAACAAATATCTATATATTACTATTAGAAAGTGGTTTGACATTAAAAGGAACACCACCAACACACACTAATAACTTATCCCCATCTAGATTTGAAGAGGCTCTCTTTCCCTGAATAACTTTGGTAAACTGATCTCCGAGAGAAAACACTCCAGCTCATAGGTCACCAACCTTTTTCAGACTTAAGGGTCCATTTGAAAACCAGAGGCAGTGTCATAGGCATGCTGCAACTAAGTACAGTCATACCTCATGTTACGTCTGCTTCATGTTACATTCTTTCAGGTTACGTCCTGCGGCAACCCGGATGTACCGGAAAGGGTTACTGCCGGGTTTCGCCGCTCGTGCATGCGCAGATGCGCAAAATGACATCACGTGCATGCGCAGAAGTGGTGAATTGCAACCCGCGCGCGTGCAGACGCGACACTGTGGGTCGTGTTCTTTTCATGTTGCGAACGGGCCTCTGGAACGGATCCCGTTCTCAACCAGAGGTACCACTGTACACACCACTGTGTGGTTTGTTGGAGAAAATAAAATGCTTCTTTGATGTCTAACTAGGGGAGCCACACCCCTGCTCTAATTCAATTCAGAAGTCTCCCTGCATACACTCTGCATGAAGAGACATGGCTCAGTAGTAAAATCTGTCTTGCGCACAGAAGGTCCCAGATTCAATCCCTGGCATCCCCTGGTAGAACTGGGAATGTCCCCTTTCTGAAAACCTGCAGAGCTACAGCCAGTCAGTATACAGTAGACAATACTGAGCTGGACGGACAGTGATCTGACTTGGGATATGGCAGCTTTCTATGAATGTTTGCTCCACCCTGCATGCATTCAGCAGAAGGGAAGAGCTGATACATGATCAGATGTTCCACACAATGCATGGATGGAGCTCAGGAGTGTGGAGCCAGCAAAGACTATAACTTTGTGGGTAGTGTAGGAATGAGCCTGCAGAGGTGCTTGTCTCAGAAAAAAAAATGCTCCTGTCTTCTCCAGATTCTCTTACAAAATGATTCCTGAAGTTACTAGTAAGTTCAGAGTAACCTAACTTTCTGCATTTCTTGTTGATGTGAGCTTGCAAACACAAGCTGATCTCCTGCACAAGTTGTCTGCTCAAATGATCTTGGCAGGGCAAAGTTGGCTGAGAGTGCTGATGAGATGGTCTGTTGGTTTGACTTTGAATGGCAACCTTTGGCCATTCTTGTTGTGTCCTGGGCTGGCAGTTCATTGTCATGCGCTCAATGGATCACGAGGTTTGGCACTGTATGACCCCTGTCAATGTTTCTGCACCAAGCCTATAGGAAAGCCAGGAGGCAGGGCACACATTTTAGCATGAATGCAGGCAGGCATGCATGAATGGATGAACAGAAGGGGAAGGCAGAACACATCCTTGCTTATCCAGAGGCAGCACTAGAGGAGGCTGCCAGACTATCTGTTTCCTGCCTTTGCCAAGGTCATGCCATAGGCTTTCCAGGCACACTTCCAAGACTCAGAACTGGGCTTCTCTCCCACTGCGAAGGAGAGGGGGAGAAGAACACTCCAAATTGCAAAATGCACATGACATTTCTAGCAATGGGCAAATAACGTCAGGCTTCAGAAAAGGGCCAGCAATTATGAGAGGCAAAAAATGCTCCCCCCACCGTTGAGTGTTAGCTCTATTATTTCCCAAACTCCCATGAACCTACAGACCTGTTTGCAGCTGTAGCTGCTGCTCCCCCAGTGGAAGTGGGTTGGAATAAGAGGACATCAGTTTTGAAACTCAGAAAATGTCAAATCCAGGCCCCTTTGAACCTTGAAACTGAAAGTGCTGTGAGTTGGACTAGGGTTCCCCATTGAACTATTGACACTTCCGTTCTTGATTTCCCAAAGAAGGTGCCCAATAACCTAGTCTGCAAGAGCTCCAAGCTTCATCTGTTGTCACAACCACAATGACAAATTAGGCAATTGCTTGTTTGTATATGTAGCTTGCTAAGTCAGGGGTTCCAAACCTTATTAAATACTATTTTATAAAGACGAAATTAATGGACTACACAGAATTAGATAAGATGACAGGAAGGATTCGAAACCTGCAGGAGCAGAGATTCACAGAAGATTGGAATAAATATACCAACTATTTGAAGAGCAACTGTAATCAACAATTTACGCTAGTAGGACTACAAGAAGTTTTGTAAGGAGGAATATATGAAATATTGCAAAGAAAATAAAGAAGAGAGACATTAGTTATGATACTTAAATGTAATAGTGAAAGTAAGAAATGTAAATTAAGTGGAAAAGATTGGAAAATTTTCAGATGTGATTGACAGAAGTCTAAAAAAATTTGTATAAAAGTATGTTTCAAAATTGTTGAAAATGTTATGTTAAAAAACTAATAAAAATATATTTAAAAAACCAAAAACTATTTTATGAAGAAACACTTGTGGATGCCACAGAATGCCTATTTGTATTCCACCCTTCCTCCCCAAGGAGTCCAGTCTGGCAAACATCAAAATGTTAAACCATGGACATTGGCAGCTGCCAGGATCTCTATAGCATATCAGTGGACGTCATTTTTAAAAATCTGAGTATGCCCTTATCTTTATAATCAGGAATTGCAGGAAAAAAGAATTGAGTTACAAATGTCTAAGGGACAGGAAGATCCTGATCATTTCTACAAAGTAAGGTGGAATTTTATTTCATATAGTTTAGTTTCAGATTTACAGGTATCTTCCCCCATGCCATCTAGAGAAATACGGCTGCCCCAATTTTACACAGGGTGTATTATTTAATGTTTAGATATTGTATGCCCTGACTTTAACTGGATATATTGTTGAATTTTTGTTATTGTTTACTTGTCTTTGTGGCTCCATAATAAAGTGAAAACTAATAAAAACAAAATTTAAAAATGTTTAAACAGTACAATTTAAAGGAAGGCTATATAAAACATATTCATTTAAACATGTCAAAAAACCATTTAAAACCATCTAAAAGGGTGCAGAAATATTTAGAACATCTAAATGCATTTAAAGGCAATGGCATACCCTCATGCTTATTGATATCACAATTGTCGCGGGCAGTATCCATCAGGCATTAAAATGCATGGGTAAACAGGAATGTTTTTAAATTTCTCCTGAAAGTCAACAATGAGGAAGTCAGATATGGCTCACCAAAGAGGGCATTCTACAAATGGGGAACCACCACTGACGAGGCCCTGCCATAAGTCAATGCCATCTGGGTGTTTTGGGGCCCCAGGGGAGCATATTTGGAAAAGTCTGGCACCAGAGGTCCTTCTCTAAATATCCCTACCACTCTGTAGGCTTTCTTAATAATAATAATAATAATAATAATAATAATAATAATAATAATAATAACAACTATTATTTATATGCCGCCACCTGAGTTGCCCAGAGAGTCACTGTTTAGACATTTTTTTTAAAAAAAAGATCTCCCAGGATTTTAATTGATTTTATATCTACTGCTTTTTGCATTTTTTAAAATTGTTGCTACGATAATTGCTTTTATTTCCGATGTTCTTCATCTCTTTTATATTTGTTTTATGGTTCTCTTTTGTGTGCTATCTTACAAAACGTAGATTTAAACACACATTTTCAAATAAATAATTTTTTTTAAAGAAAATCTGAGAAACTTGTGGGTGCCACAAAATATGCATTTCATGGAAGAACAACTTGTGATGCTCAAAACAGGCAAAACACTTACACCCCCCAGAAACAAGGAGGAAAAAGCAGGAAACTGTCCTCTAAACAGGCACCCCATTAAACAACCCCTTTTAAAAAAGGCTTTAAAAAATAATAATGACAAATTGGGAAGGTCAGAGGGCCTCAACAGGTCCCAAAGGGTGCCTCTGAGTGTGCTGTGGTTCCCACAAGCATCATGCTGAAGACCTTAGCCCTAAGTACTTCCCATACTAATGGAAGCACATCCAAATTAACCTGTCAAGGCTGAGCTTCCCAAACCTGCAATCTCTGCCTTGTGTTTGCTCTCGTGGCCCTTGAGACTTGCACTGCCAGTTTCTTGCCTCTAATAACATTCCTTTTGAAGCTATAATGGATACCCATGCAGATAACATGTTAATTTATTAGTTCAGCTCAACTGGGTCTGCAGAATGAAAAATGATTGCAGGAGACTTTTTAATAAGATTCAGAGGGATTTTATAGGTCTCCAGCCACTTTTAAAATGCAAAAGGAAACTGGGAGCATTACTTTGTTAACCCACGTAATTCCATCCCTGTCTAATGAAGGCTGGAGTTTATTTGCAGCGTTCTGTCCTGGGATGGAGAACTATTGGAGCAGGTAAACACTGCTAAGCACCATCTTCCTTTCCTTTTCCCTTTTTTGCCATTCAGGCTGCGAGCGTCACTGTGACATCCTGCTCTCTCGCTCTCCGTCATAACAACGTCACAAAGACCCTGCTGGATTAGCCCAATGACCCTAAACTAAAAAGCCTTGAATGTTTTTCGATTTCTCAACTAGAAAGTTGCTCCAACCTTTTAATCAATTTGTCTGCCCTTTTCTGAATGTTTTCCAGTTCTGTAATATCCTCTTCAGGGGACGCGGGTGGTGCTGTGGTCTAAACCACTGAGCCTCTTGGGCTTGCCAATCAGAAGGTCTGCGGTTCGAATCCCCGTGACGGGGTGAGCTCCCATTGCTTGGTCCCTGCTCCTGCCAACCTAGCAGTTCAAAAGCACGCCAAAAAGTAGATAAATAGGTACCACTCCGGTGGGAAGGTAAACAGTGTTTCCATGCGCTGCTCTTGTTTCGCCAGAAGCAGCTTAGTCATGCTGGCCACATGACCTGGAAAAACTGTCTGTGGACAAACGCCGGATCCCTTGGCCTGTAAAGCGAGATGAGCGCCGCAACCCCAGAGCCATCTGTGACTGGACTTAATATCCTTTTCAAGGTGAGCCAAACAGAATTGTATGGACACATATCTGTGTAGCATGTTGAGCAGCTTCTGATGCACATTTGCAGACCCTCCAAGTGTCCCTATTTTCCAGAGACAGTCCTGGATTTACAGAAGCTGCCCAGTTTTTGATTTGATCCCAGAATGTCCCGCTTTTCCTTCAGACTTCCCTATTTTCATTGGAGAAATGTTGGAGGGTGTGGAGTTATGCCACCCCCAAACCAAGGAGATAAGTAACTAGACAACCTTTAGAAGACATTTGAAAGCAGTCCTGTCTATGGAAGTTTTTCAATGTTTAGTGTTTTATTATATTTTTGTATATGTTGGAAGCCACCTATAGTGGCTGGGGCAACCCAGTCAGATGGGTGGGGTATACATAAAATCATCATCATCATCATGGAATAGGACGTCCCTATTTTCACTGGAGAAAGGTTGAAGGGTATGCATTTGTGAGTCTGGACAGGAGGTTAAACAGGGTCAGAAGGGCTGCTGAAAGCTCCTTAACATCTGGTGGCCACAGGTGCTGACATCTATTGGTTGGGAGATTTATGGTGACTCAGGGTTAAGAGAGGGCTGGAAAATGTGACTCATGCTTCTTCTTCGCTTGTGGCAGAAGGCAAAGGATATTGTAGGTGTCTTGTTGTGTTATTTTGTTCCAATTACTTACTGAAACTCCTCTGGTATGCAGGGTATGGCTGTATTAAGGGAGTGAATATTGGTTAGAGGGCAGACTTTTACCTTTTCCAATAACACCCACAGATACTTGTAGGTAAGAAAATGACACAAGCAGTTTATTGAAGGAAATCTATGCTTGGGCAGACAATTTCCTTGTTCTTGTCTAATTAACAGGTCTATAGTAGAACAAGGCCGCCATGCTTGCTCTTTTGTTCTCTCAGACGACAGCTGTCATCTTGAGGTCTGAGAGAGAAGTGTGAGGGGTAGCAGGAAGTTGTAAAGTGAAGTGCTACCTAAGATATATCAGTCTAAGAACGAGAGAGAGAGAGAGAGAGAGAGAGAGAGAGAGAGAGAGAGAGAGAGATGCACGCTGGTAGGCAGTAAGGATACAGGATAGTTTAAGAAACCTGGAAATCCCTGACTCTGTTTTACTTCCAGGTGAAACCCCTCTTCTGCAATCTGAGTTGCACCCAAGCGTCCAACACAGTTGAGAGGATGGATTAGTGTACCAGTTATCTCCAAGAAACAGATTCTGCTTCCCTGCTTAGAGAACCAAAAAGCCAACCTACCAGACTCTAGAGACCAGGGGTCGCTCATGGGGAGCACTCCAGATGTTGTTGGACTACAATCATCCCCAACCATTGGCCTACTGGCTGGAACTGATGGGAGCTAGAACCCAACCCACTTCAGTTGATAGCCATGCTTCCTGCTGCAAAGTAATCACACATGTTGTTGGCGTGAATTTACTTCTGGACTAACATTAGCAAAATCCATGTAAGTATAACCTGTTTTGTTTCTTTTGGGAGGAGTGGTCACTGGAGAGGAAAACATCATTTACCATTGGCTGAATTATGGTGCATGTTCACAGCAGTGCAAATAAAGCTTCATAAAGTCAAGTGCTGCTTAGATCCATGCCACTGGTTTTGCCTTCCCCTCTCCTTAAAATAAAAAAATGGAGGGGAGGAATGAACCCACAACAACCACAACCCTTGAACTATGAGTAGCATTGCTGGAGGGCAGAATGTAAACAGAGCTGTTGTTTGGATGCAGGGCAAGGTAATAAAAGATGCTGTCAATTGCTTTCAACAGGCACGAGAGATTTATCCTCTTCATGGTGTTAGAAAACCGTGGCAGGGATATTACTGCAGAAATTTTCACTACATGCCGTCTTAGGCCTGTTGGGTTCTGCAGAAAAAAAGAGAGCTGAAATCAAACCAACCTGGGTGGTCATCCGACGTTATCAATTCCCCAAACAAAACAAAACACGAAAGTGCTTTTTTCATCGCGTCCTCAGATGGAATGTCTGTGCAAATGGCAACCGCCGTCTCCATTTCCCTGAGTGCATCTCTCTGCTCCTGTTGTGGAAAAGCAATATGTTCAGCATGGAGGGCCTCAATGCACGAGTAACAGAAGCTAGTAGCTCGCAGCTAAATTTGTACAGGCCTGCCACATGAACTGGATGAACATGATGGAAAGCAGATCATAACTGACAGAAGTGTGATTATCCAGGCCATTCTGAGGTTGCTTGTTTGTTTGCTTTGCTGCCCTGGGTGAAATGAAATCCCACTGCCTCCCCACCAGGTGTTGGATTGCATAGCAAGCAGTTTAAGAATAGCCGAAAAAGTGATCAAGAGTAGATTGGGATATTGTTTTCTCATTCATTTTTTTTTAAAGTGTGTCACTTTCCTGCTTCTTCCCTTTTTAGAACAAGAATGCTGTAGCAGCAGATTTTCCTGGGTCACAGTGGTGGGGAACATTTTTCACCCCGAGGGCCACATTGCTTTCTGGCAAGTCTTCCAAGGGCCACATGTCAGTGGTGGGCAGAGCCAGAGGGTGGAGCAATGCATGTGAACATTACCTTTGCACAGTAATTTGCCTCCCTCCAGACAAGCAAGAGGCATTATCAGAGTTCAAGGATGAATTCCAGACAGGCAAAAACCCTGGGATTCTATGTCCTGGACGGCTGAGCCACAGGTTGAGCCAACTCATGTTGTGCTCATCCTCCTACAAGAGACAATGCTCAGATGGAGGAGGAGGAAGCTGGCAGGCAGTGCCAACCCCTAAATTCCTTGTAAGTAAGGTCTTTGTAAGTAAGGAGGCAGGCAGGTGGGGGCTGGTGGGGCAGTGCCCCATTTGCTCTAATGGCCCAGCCTCCTCTGCAGGCAGTGGCTTTTTTTTTTAGTAAGGCATAGGGTGTGCATGTGTGTGTGTGTGCATTTGCCAGGGACTTCCTCTCCCCACAAAGAAAGGAAAGCTGCATCCTCGTTAGTCTTTAACTGGAATGGCAACAATTAGCGTTAATTGGTTAATGGGCTGTGAGGGGATCTTTTCTAGCACCTGTTTACTCCAGGTACTGGAGGCATTTAAAGAAGATTAGATGATTAACAGTGGGATGCAAGCAAGTGATCATGACAGGTTAGGATGGTGATGAAATGTAGACCGTACCAAATCTGTGGGATGTGCAAGCATCCCAGAGCCTGATCCTTAGGTGGGAATGTATCTAATTGTGTCTAAGTCTACAATGGGTCTGGCAGGAATGGGGAAGCTCTGGCCCAGTGCAGCCCCCACACTTTATCTGGCCCTTGGAGCTGTCTGGAAGCCACACCCCTCATTGGCCCTACTTATTGCCTGGCTGAAATGTGTCCTTGAGATCTGATAATGTCTCTTGTTTCAGACAGACTAGAGCAGGGGTAGCCAAGATGGTACCCTCAAGATGCTGTTGGACTACAACTACCATCAGCACTAGCCAGCATTGGTAAGGGATGATAGGAGTTGTAGTGCAACCACATCTGGAAGACATCATTTTGGCTTACCTTGGACCAGATGAATTAGTTTTGTACACAGTGAGTAATTAATGAATGGAATTTGCTGCCAGGGGATGTGCTGATAGTAACTACCTTTGATAGCTTTATTAGCAAACCCCAGGTATACCAAGAAATATCTAAAACAATTAAATCACCTGTACAGGCTTCCCTACAACTGTCGTCACTGAATATGAGGACTGATAAATTCAAAGCTTGCTTGCTGCAGCTTGGATTTCAATAGTCCAGCAATGGAAAACTTTGAAACGTCTACATTTGCATTTGTGGTATGAAAACTCATGGGCATGCATTTCAATACCTCTTGAGATAACATTGGCAAACTTGGCACAACAGTGCCTGAGATGGAGGAGCCAGTTTTTGTCTATGTTCAGATACTGTTAGTTGCCATCTTGGACCAAGATGGTGGATTAAACCAGGCATGGGCAAACTCGGCCCTCCAGATGTTCTGGGACTACAACTCCCACCATCCCTGACCACTGGTCCTGTTAACTAGGGATGATGGGAGTTGTAGTCCCAAAACATCTGGAGGGCCGAGTTTGCCTGTGCCTGGATTAAACCATTGCAAACTGTGTCAATTAGTATGCCTAATTGTTGCCTAGTTTAAAATAATAGAATTGTAGAGTTGGAAGGGATCTTGAGGGTCATCTACTGTAGTCCAACCCCCTGCAATGCAGGAATCTCAGCTGAAGTATCCATGACATATGAACATCCAACTTCTGCTTAAAAATCTCCAAGGAAGGAAAGTGGTGGCTGCCGAGATGGAGGATTTGGTTTTGCCCTATGCTTGGAAAACGTCTAATGCATTTTTAAATTAAGATGGTAGACCAAACTGTTCCAAACTGTGCTAATTTGGACACCTCTGAAGATATTGTCACCAAATTTGGCATAGTGGCTCCTGAGATTGAGCAGGAGGTTTTTGTCTCTGTCTGGAAGTCTGGGGGGAGGGCATGCAGAGCCCTAGAAAGTAATAAATTGCAATATCCATATAAAAATACCAGTATCTTTCCATTTCTACGAATTCCTGAGCAATGCTGGGAACTTTCAGCTCATAAGGACATAATCTGCCCATTTGGTTGGTTGTGTGGGCAATTATCTCATCTCTAGATGCCCTGATCCTGGGCTGTAGCATTTGCATAAGCAGTGGGACTTTGGCTTATATTACACAGAGAAGTGTTATCCTTTCTCAGTTAATAATCAGCCGTGCACTCTGTTTGGCGTGGAAGCACTTCAGCATAATTAGCTGGTTAAAGAAGCCTGCCTATTGATTAACAGAACTAAATGACCCGTAATTAACAGCATGACTATAGCGCTAATCTGGTTTTGGATTTATTATTATTTTTTTTAGATACAGTATTATTTTCTCCTTCTCTCCAAAGGATCTAGAAACTGCCAGGTCTTTTCATCTGGAGGGAGCAGGTAGATGAAGGATCCACTTCATGCTGTAATAGCTTTCAGCTATGGAGCGTTTTCAGAAGTGCATTGATGTAGCATAAAAAGGCCCTGCTGGGCTGTTGTTTTAATCTCTAGGCCTGCCAAGTTGCATCTGAAAAGTCTGCACAGGTTTCTTCTCACCCCCACCCCCTTTAAAAGTACCAGTGTTGCAGTGAGCCAGAACATTTGCTCTGAACCGTTCTAAGATATCTTGGGAATCCAGCTTCAGATCTTGACGTTGGTTTCCGAATGAGTTTTGTGTTGTTGTTGCTTGCAGCATGTTTGATGGCCAGTAGGTGTCTCTGTGGGCACTGAACAAAGAGCCAGCAGGGGTGTGATGAAAGGCTTCTGGAAGAAGTCACAAAGAATTAGAACATTGACTGCTTAGACCCACAGAGACAGGAAAAGGACGAGCCGCATGTCAGACCAGTAGTGCAGGTTGCTCACAAATTGCACACTGCCACATATAGGCCAAAGGGGCAGAAGACCCTCTAGTAGCAGGAATGGGGAACTTGTGGTCCTCCAAATGTGGTGGAGCTCCAATCCTCATTAACCCCAACCAGCATGCCCTGTGGCCAGGGAACCTGCAGGCACCAGGAGAGACCTCTGTGGGTACATGGGTGCCCATGGGCGCCACAGTGGAGAATGCTGACCTGTAGCTTCCCTTCATAATCTTCTCCCCACAAGCATCAACATAAAAAAGGTAAAGGACCCCTAACAGTTAAGTAAGTCCAGTCGTGAACGACTCTGGGGTTGCGGCGCTCATCTCGCTTTACTGGCCGAGGGAGCCGACGTTTGTCCGCAGACAGTTTTTCTGGGTCATGTGGCCAGCATGACTAAGCCGCTTCTGGCAAAACTAGAGCAGCACATGGCAACACTGTTTACCTTCCCGCCGGAGTGGTACCTATTTATCTACTTGCAGTTTTTGGTGTGCTTTCGATCTGCTAGGTTGGCAGGAGCTGGGACAAAGCAACGGGAGCTCAGCCCATCACGGGGATTCGAACCGCCGACCTTCTGATCGGCAAGCCTAGGTGTAATTTCTCACCTTCATCTCAACACCCCGGCACGACCCTTCCTTAGCTTCCTCTCCGCCTTGGGGGAAGGCTCATAGCTCATTGGTAGAACATCTACCTTGCATGCAGAATAGGGGTGCCATCTCGCCCTCAGGATTGTGGGTGCCCACCACCACAATGCGGGTGTGTGACGTCAGATGCACACACCAGCACGTAGTGTGCATGACATCACACATACTACATACAGGCATGTGTGTGTGACATCACATGTCTGTGTTGCAGCGGTGGCAGCTCCTCTTCCTCTCCTTTTTCTGCAGGGAGCAGCTCGGACTCAGAGGCAGAGAGACTTTGCCTCCATGTCTGGGGTCCCACCCCCTGGAAAAGGGGGTGCCTCGCTGGCTGACTGCAGAGGGTGGAGCTGAATTGCTTCTCTCTTGGAGGCAGCGCCACTGCCACCTGCAGGCTTTTCTTGTTGACTTTGTGGGTGCCCAGCCCCCACATTTATATTACTGTGGGTGCCCAAGAACCCACGGTTCTCTGGATTTGGTTCTGTGAGGCAGAAGGTCCCATGTTCAGTCCCCAGTGGCATCTTCAGGCAGGGCTCAGAGAGAGACTCCCCGTCTGAAATGCTGAAGGGTTGCTGCCAGTCAGTGTAGATGATACTGATCTAGATAGACCAATCATCTGACTTGGCAAAAGGCCCCTGTCCCACTTCTCCCACTGTCCAAACTTAAATGGCAAGTTCCTTGAAAGCCAAGCCCTTTTGCTTAGGCTAATCACTATGCAGAACACCAGAAGCAAATGGTGCAGACAGGCTATCCCGCTATTCCAATCTAAAAAATGCTAATTGCACTCCTGGGCAAAGAGGAGGCTGTTTCCCCTGTTCTTCGCTTTTGCGTAGCAAAGCACACTTCGACTGCTCCTTTTACCTGCGCTGTGTGAAGTCACAGCGGAGGTCTGTAGCTCCCCCCAGTCTGCCCTTTAAAGCATAAAGAGGCAGCTCGCAGGCCAGAGTGGCTCCTTACTGCAGCGGGAGCAAGAGTTGAAAGCCGCATGAAATCTCACAGTGGCTTGCCAAAGGGCTCCTCTCCCTTGCCGGTTCACACTGATGTGTGATGGCACTCTGCAGGCTGCAAGCGGAGGACAGAGAGAGTCGAAAACAGGTTATTGCATGGAAGCTTGTATACGAGGGAGAAAGAAAAATGCCCTTGGCAAGAGATGGGACCTGTTCTTCCTTTGCTTTGAAGAGTGGCCATTTGCCCCCATATACAGTGGACACTTGGGTTGCGAACGTGATCCATGTGGGATGCACATTTGCAACCCTCACGTGTGCAGACACGGGTTGTGAATGCTGTGGGTTGCGAACGTGTATCCCGCACGGATCACATTCGCAACCCGCATCTGCGCACGCGCGGGTTGCGATTTGGCACTTCTGCGCATTCACGACCGCCGAAACCTGGAAGTAACCCATTCTGGTACTTCCGGGTTTCGGCAGTCTGTAACCTGAAAAAACGCAACCTGAAGTGTCTGTAACCCAAGGTATGACTATATTGGTTGGCTCTGGAATTCAATGGTGGGTTTAGATGTCAGAATCAGGTTTGGAGAAGGGGTGTTGTAGTTCAGCGGTAGATCATCTCCTTCACTTGCAGATGGGCCACTGGCTCTTCTTATGCTCTTAGAATATTCTGTATGAGGAGAGGAGATAGCAAAGAAAGTTAAGAATTTGTTTCTATATGCAACAGTGGCCGCAAGAATAGTTTATGCAAAGAACTGGAAAGAAAAGGCTACCTCGACCAAGGAGCAGTGGTTGCATAAATTAATAGAATTTGTGGAGCTTTGCGAGCATGACGGCTAAAATAAGGAACTGGGATGAAAAGAAAACAAGATGCGAGTGGGCTGTCTTGGAGAATGCTTAGAAAGAGACGGCATTATGGAAAATTTGCAAGTAGGGATAAACCTGTGGTCAGCAGTAGACAAAATAAGTGAATTGAAGGGATGAAAAAGGATGGAAGAACCAAGGAGATGGGAAAGGGAAATAGGGTGTTGGTGAAGGATAGGTTGGGAAGTTGATATAGGAGTATGAGAAGAAGAAGAAGAAGAAGAAGAAGAAGAAGAAGAAGAAGAAGAAGAGGAGGAGGAGGAGGAGTTTGGATTTGATATCCCGCTTTATCTCTACCGTAAGGAGTCTCAAAGTGGCTAACAATCTCCTTTCTCTTCCTCCCCCACAACAAACACTCTGTGAGGTAAATGAGTCTGGGAGACTTCTGAGAAGTGTGACTAGCCCAAGGTCACCCAGCAGCTGCATGTGGAGGAGCGGGGAAGCAAACCTGGTTCACCAGATTATGAGTCCACCACTCTTAACCACTCTTAATCACACTGGCTCTCGTGTGTTAAATGCATGTAAACTGTAAACTGTAAATGTTAAGATGTTAAATGCATGAAAACTGTAAACTGGAACATGCATAAATAAATAAATAATAAAAAAGGAATAAGCTGTATGGAACACACATCTCCAATTTTGTGAGAACCTGATTGGCTCTTGTTTGGCTTCCAGGCTCTTTTTGATTTTTTTAACTCTTCAGCTGGAGTTGCAGAAGCTGCAGTCCTCAAGATGTTGCTGGACTACAGCTCCTCATCATTCCTGACTACTGACTATGCTAGCTGGGGTTAATGGGAGATCAACTCCATCTGGGGGAGGCCACAGGTTCCCTGTCTCTGACCTCAGTGGACTAGGGCCACAGTAGCTGAAAGGCCACCAACTCCCATATGAACAGAGTTATGAACTTGTCATATGGCCATATTTACTCTGCTGATCTTGAGAGGCTACGCTGTATGCCTTCACCCTTTATTACAAGAGGCAGGTCCTTCTTCAGGGTAGCACCTACTGTAGATTATGGAACTCCTTTGAGGACGGCCCATAGTTCAGTGGTTAGACATCTGCCTTGCATGCAGAAGGTCTCTGGTTCAATCCCTGGGATCTCCAGATATGGCTAGGAAAGAACCCTGCCTTGGACTCTGGAGAGGTGCTGCCAGTAAGTGTGGACAACATTGAACTAGATGGAGCTTCCTATATTTCTGTGTTCTTGCAGGAGGCTCAGCTGGATCCTTCACAACTGGGGTTTAACAGCAAGGTAAAACCTTGATTTTCTGGATAGTATTTGATAACGTACTTGCTGCTGTCATGTAATTGGCTACATTATTGTTTTTATTATGCTTTTACATGTACAGTGGTACCTCGGGTTAAGAACTTAATTCGTTCTGGAGGTCTGTTCTTAACCTGAAACTGTTCTTAACCTGAGGTACCACTTTAGCTAATGGGGCCTCCTGCTGCCGCAGCGCCGCCACCATGCAATTTCTGTTCTCATCCTGAAGCAAAGTTCTTAACCCAAGGTACTATTTCTGGGTTAGCAGAGTCTGTAACCTGAAGCATCTGTAACCTGAAGCGTCTGTAACCCAAGGTACCACTGTATTTGGTTGGGCCCTGTTGTTACTGAATCTCTGTTTCTACTTATTACTACAGTGGTACCTTGGTTTACGAACTTAATTCTTTCTGGAGGTCCGTTCTTAACCTGAAACTGTTCTTAACCTGTGGTACCACTTTAGCTAATGGGGCCTCCCGCTGCTGCTGTGCTGCCAGCGTGCGATTTCTGTTCTCATCCTGAAGCAAAGTTCTTAACCCAAGGTACTATTTCTGGGTTAGCGGAGTCTATAACCTAAAGTGTCTGTAACCTGAAGCATCTGTAACCCAAGGTACCACTGTATTTTTTATTTTGATCAGCAGCAATGAGCCAGTGATCCTGCTTAGCTCTGTGCCTATGAAAAACTTCACTCACTGATTTTGGCAGATCTGCATGTTTAAAGGCATTAGACTAGTGCCTGTTTTCTTTTCTTTTCTTTCTAGCCAGATGATAATCCTGGATCGAAACCCCTAGATTTGCTAACCGTGATTATGGGCAGCTCTCTCTTTCCAGAGATGTTCTGCAAGCGGAAACACTGCTAATGAATTCTTAAGAGATATTTCTTATGAAGCACATTATAACATGCAGATAATCTGAAGAGAGCCTGTGCTTGCATAATACAGATTTAATAGATATAACAAGACAATTAAAACCTCATTAGGCTTGACCTCGCTTGGCGAGATGCACCAGGAAGTACCACTTTGTCTCTCTTTAATAGGCAGCCTGGTTCAGGAACAAACACACGAGTCAGGAAAGAGGATACCAGCAGGCTTTAAATGCAGTCAAAAGTTGAAGGTCACACCCACACAATGCATTTGAAGCATCTTTGAAGCCCGTGGCTCCCCACAAATAATTTTCAGAACTGTAGCTTATTAAGGGTGCTGTAAATTATAGCTCTGAGTTCCTGCGGCCCTAATTTAAGATGGGTACCAGTTGATCTGCGTCTCTGCTCAGTCTGCTGCCCAGGTGCTAAATGCTGATGGGCAGTTTCAAGGCTTTTCCTGCTTTTCTCCTCTTAGTTTCCTTTATCTAATTGGACTTGGGACAAGACAACCCTTCAAGCAGAGGGATGCCCTGCTGTTATCTGTTAAAGTAGGACACATGGACCGCCTGACACCACACACACACACTAACCACATTTATGCATTATGTCTTTCTTGCAGGTGACACTGCTGGAATGCGTGGCACTTCAGTTGGGAAATGTGTATGGGAGAGCTTTGGGGAGGCCGCCCTTGGCTTGGAAGCCAGGTCCAGTCATGCTTCTCCAAGCCAAATGCATTCGGCAGCCAGAATCCATCTCCTCGCTGGCTCCTGTTCATAAAAGGAAAATTACTCCTCAGATTTATGAGTTACCTCCAGGTGTAATTTATCAACTGCTGCCTTGCCCTGGCCTAGACAACTGGGGAGAGGCCCAGTCTTTTGATTAATGGGCTCTCCTGCCTGGCGGTGGCAGACATTTTACAAAGATTTAATTCTAACACATCCTTAAAAATAACAGGAAGTCTGTTTGGAGGATTCGGCACTCACTGATTCCGTAAGGTGGTGGTGCAGGCCTACCAATCCTTTCCCTCACTTCTGCTTTTTAATTCACCACATTTCCAAGGCGAATAGATGAAATCTTTGCTATGTCTATCAAAGGGCCTTTCCTCCTCAGATGTGCAGTGGGTGAGTTAGAAAGCTCAGAACAGAAAAAAACCAGGGCTTTTTCTAACAGCACACAGCTAAAGACTGTGGTGTCTAGTACTCATTTGGGGCCAGTGGGGCAGAAAGAGGAGATGGGGTCAGATGTCAGAGCCAAAGGCAAGGCAGAGCCAACGCATTCTCGTTTGGTTCCCATCTTCCTCCCTGTAGAGTTCTACAAGGGCAACCCTGAGACTCAGGAGAAGGAAGCTGAGAGTGGGCAGGGGAAGGGGTGGTGAATGAAGGAGAATTGGTGGGGTAGTACCAGCTTGGCCATAATGGACCAGCCTCCACTGGTTAAACTATGGCATTAGCTGCCATACGATGCCCATCTAGATTGCTTTAAAGGCAGTTCAGACCCAGGGTGGCCACATCGGCCTAAAAAATAATAATAATAAATAGGGCACCGATTTGCATAACATTTGCCTGTGTTGATTTATGTAGATGCAGGTTTAGAAATAATTACTCTCAGTTAAATCGAAACACCACAAATCTCACTGTAGTGGCAAAGGCTGTGAACAGTTAACTTGGGTGTAAGGAGGTTAGAGAATCCTGAGAAATCTGGAGAGGATATTGGCAACGTTTGCATATTTGTGCCACGTCCAGAACACAAACCAATTCAGTGAAAGCAATTGGTATTCGCTGTTGTTGTTTTCAGTCAGCAAATGGCAAGTAATTGACCACACCTGTTTGCATTGCATTTCCTTTGCATTGATATGAATGGCATAGCTGTCAACTTTTCCCTTTTCTTGTGAGGAATCCTATTTGGAATAAGGGAATTTCCCTTAAAAAAAGGAAAACGTTGACAGCTATGATGAATGGTGCAGAGCAATGTAATTAACTACATTATTAATTAATTAAAATTTCACCACAGTGGAATGAACAATATAGTTTTTGTTGGAAGTCGAACTGCAATGGAACAGAAGCAGCACTGCATGCCATTAACACGGTTTGCAATGGAAATGGACACCTTCCTACACTCTCTAATAATGTTCTTGCTCAGTCTGCTGTCCAGGTATGTGCAATTTCATATTGTTCTTGATCTTTATGCTGGACTTTGCATGGACAGCCCCTGCACGCAGAGGATGCCTACGGATAGAGGACTGTCTGTTGACAGGCCCTTCCAATAGAAGGCTGCCCTATGTATAGTAGGTTACATGGACACCCTTGTTCTCCCCTATAGGAAACTTTGGGCTTAGATTTTGCTTCAGGGGGTAAGCGTCAATGACAGCAGTGCCTGAAGAGCTTCCCTACCAAAGCCACAGTTGAAAATTAACCCGAGAGGTAGCCGTTTGTAAACTGAGCTGACAGGAAATTGCTAGCTTTGTACCGAACAAGTCATTACCTTAAGCTTTATTGCTATGTGTGGGAGTTTACTTGTGACAAAGTAAACGTGCAGATATGGCTTGTAACTAGGGACCAGGCAATTGCAGTGTTAACGGTTCCACGGAAAGCCGTCAATTGGCAGGATGCTGTGGAAAAAAAGCATTAAAAACTACTTCTTATTTTATTATTTTTGGAAAACCCTCTCAGCTGAAATGATGAGAACTCCTCAACCAAGTAAATAACAGACCTGAGAACAGTGTGTCAGAAAAGAGCCAAGTGGATGTGATCAATAGATTGACTCCTTTTTTGGGGGGGGCTTTATAGATCTGAATTATTTTTCTGCCCACTGAACCCACTTCTAACAGAGAGGGCAAGGCCCACGCGAAGAGTGGATTATGGGACCAGGATGAATTTGACAGACATGATCACAACAGCTCTTCTGTGAATGTTGATGGCGAATATATTTCTGGACTTACGGATGCCTGCTATACATTTGAATTCGTACTCCAATTGCAGTTTAGGGGTGGAGGAAAAAAAATTCAATCCAGCTTGCATTTAAAGGCAAATACACTTGACTCAAATAGGTTTCTCACTACTGAAATACATACACATCAAGAACAATAATAAACTTTGGTATTCCACCATTACTCTGAGGGCCATTAGAGGTTTTCCTTACATAAATAACTAAAGGAAACCCTGAGAGGCAGGTTGGGCTGGGCCATCTTCTCATGCTCTGCATGCAAGAAACCATTAAGGAATGCAGAGGTGATCGAGAAAGGTTGGTGGGAGAATCCGTCTTCCCAGTACTATCCTCCTCCTCCTCCTCTGTGCATTGATAAGAACATAAGGAAAGCCCTGCTGGATGAGGCCAACGGCTCATCTAGACCAACATCCTGTTTTCTCATAGTGACCAATCACAGGTAGATGCCTGAGGGAAGTCTGCAAGGAGGACCTGAGTGCAACATTGCTCTCCCCACTTATATTAAAACCACTCTGAAAATCATCACTCAGAGTAACAAACTACAGCTCCCAGAATTCTATGGGGAAATCCAGGATCGTTTCAAGTTGCATCACAGTGCTTTAAATGCATGGTGGCCTGGATGTGGCTTAATGCATCATCACCATCATCTCATAGCAGCTCCTGATCTGCTTCCAGTTACCCGAAAGGAGAGTCCTCCTCATCTTACTAGGTGCTTGGTTTGAAAGAAATGATTGATGCAAAATATCACTGCTGCTGCTTGCTCAAGTGTGTGGAACTGGGGAGTGTGTCTATTAACTGGTATATCCATTCTAACAGCCTCGAAAGCTGCACAGGAAGAGCATGGAGATGAAAGGAGGATTCCCTGCCTTCCCCTCTAAACCAGAATGGTATTGCAGTTTTGCAGTTGAGGCCTAACGCGGGAATGGAAAACAGGCTCAGGGGCCAAAACCAGCCCCCTCGGGCCTCTCCCTCTGGCCCTTGGGACACGTCAGGTCACATGCTTTCTCTACAGGTGACACCCTTTCCTGGTCCTGATTCTTGTTTTCCTTGAGTGTTTCTCCATGGCTGAAATGTGTCCTTGAACTCTGATAATGCCTCTTGCTTGCCCGGATTGAGGATATCTCATAGAATCACATTATCTAGTCTAAGCCCCTGCAATGCAGGAATATGCAGTTGTCCCATTCAGGGATTGAACCTGCAACCTTGGCACTGTCAGCACTACGCTCTAACCAACTGAGCTATCCAGCCAATGGGTCTATAATAAAGAGGGGGATGGGGATACTTGTAGAAACCAGCCTACTACACACAATAAAATTTTACATTTAGCCTGCTTTTGCACCTGACCCCTCCTACCACTCCTAATACGGCCCCCAGGCTAGAAAAGGTTCCTAAACTCTGGTCTTACCAGATCCTCTGACACATTGTTTTGCTTCAGTTCTCAGACAAAGGGCACACAATTTCTTTATGTTCTTCATGCTCCGCTTTACAACTTCAGAATCTCTCACCGCTTTCTTCCCTTCTCTACGCAGAACAACCGCTCCATTTCTTTGATGGGATCTGCATCGTTCTCTGTACTCTGTTGTGTTGTGGGTTTTTTTTTGCCAAAATACGAGCTGCTGTTGTTCAACATGTTTTGTGAGCCTTCTTCTGGCTCCTGCAGGCTAAAGGTCAGGCAGGGAATGAAAGGGACCCCCTGTGTGAGGTTAGAGGAAGGGCAGACAGAAAGAATTTCACAGCCATCAGTTGGGAATGTCTGCCTCTTAGCACTTCCTGCAAGTGAGCCACTGACTGCTTAGGAAGTAAAAATAAACCTGACATCATTTCAAGGTTTTTCTTCTTAGAAGGGTCAGGTTCTTGGTCAGTGGAGCTTGAGGAGGAGAGCTTCCCAGTTGTTTTGATTTCCTTCTAGACAACCTGGCAGGGCTCAAGTGCCAGTGTCGGCAGGGACAGAGTGGGAGGAGGAGCGAATGTAAATTTCACCTCTATAGAACAGTCTAGTTTCTACACACACTCACACGTTAGAAGAAATTTGCACTAAAATGCTGGTGAATTTTCATGGGAACCTTTTTTTAAAAAAATCACAAACATGAAGCAATGTGAAAAAATGAACTTAAAAGTGTAAAAATGAGAAACTGGAACCAGCAGATTCATGAAAGCTGGTTAACAGTGAAACGGGCTACCTTGGAAGGTGATGGATTAGCCTTCCTTGGAGGTTTTTAAACAGAGGTTGGATGGTCATCCTGCCAGATATTCTTTAGCTGTGATGGTTGCAGGGGGTTGGACGAGATGACCCATGGGTCCAGTCCAACTCTGCAATTCTATAATTCTATTCTTCATTCATCCCTACTGGTAAATAAAGAAATTTGTACAGGGAAGTCTCTGATGGTCTCTTCTCCGAAGAACATTGTGTTTGCAAAGATGACCATACATTCCCTGGCACTCCAGGAAGGGGGGATGAACTTGAAATCTTTTATGTGTGCAGAGATTCTTCTTCTAGCATTTCCCCAATACAATTAGACCCATGATGTCACTTTGCCACCTCCCTTTAGCTTCTGCTATGCTTACTCCAGGTATTATTCTGCCCGAGTGTCATAAGCATTAGCTGTTTCCCCAGATCTGAATGTCAACAAGTCAGATTAAACACCTTCCCAGGGTTATGTAAAGCCCCCTCTGGTCTTCCGGCACATACACTCTTTTTCTTTCTCATGCCAAGGTGCATATCTCCTCGCTCACTTACAAGAAACAACAACAGCCACCCAAACCGTAGAATGCCTACTTGTTCTTGCGGCCAAGTGTTCATGGAAATCTTTTGCAAATGTGGTAAGAAAGACATTTCTTTTCCGCAGGCCTCCTGTTAGATGATGCTTCTCCTTTCTTTGTTCCATTTTGCAAGCTGGATGGCCCAGACTAAAAGAAAGAAAGAGAGGAATCAGATTGTGCCTGGGTTGCCATAGGCCCGCTAGGATGGATCCAGTCTTAATCATGCCTAGAGGAGACCCACGGGGATTTTAGATAGTAGTTGATTTCAAAGGGCTGCACCCCACATTCTCTGCTAGTGCAAGGCATGATGGAATGTTGTGCAACAGAGGAATCCCATGCACCAGGGGAAAGCCATGGGGCAACGGATTGAGCAATCTGTTGTGTGGAAAGGTTACCAGCAGCCTGCTTCTGCGATCTCTTGCACCACAACACTCCACTGCCACAAAGCATTTCGCTATCGAAACAATTATACCACTAAGTGACTCTTAATTTAGCACCACATTGGGTATAGAACCCATAGGGTTTGCTCTAAGCATGATTGATCCACTTTGCTAACAGAACTGGGTAGGTGTGTTTATCTAAAGGATTTTCATATAGATTTTCATTTGCAATAGAGAAATGCCAAAGTGGTTGCAGCTTCAATGAGAGGAGGAGGAGAAACAGGAGGAGGCGGCAGATGGAGATTTAGGACAATGTGACCAGTTCCCTTGTACTGGGCACCAACTCTTAGGGGGGGGGGCGCCATAAGGCACTGCAACTATGATGTAGTGCACATGGAGAATGGAAGGTTGGAGATGCCAGATTTTGGCTTTGCACAGGGTGCTGCTGAAATTCGAAAGATGAAAGTCCACCATCAGCATATGATGGAAACTACATTATGAAGGTGTCAGGTACACCTGTGTGGGGAGGGAATTCCACATCTTAGGGGCTGCAGAAAGTGCTGTCCCCCAAGCTACTGCCTCAGAGGTTCTGAGGTTGGTGGAACTACCAAGAGGGACGACCTCCGTTGATTGTGACATCTGAGAGGGTCTGTTGGAAAGGAGATGGTCCTTCAGATGTTCAGGACCTTAAACACTAATGTGGGCACCTTGACTCAGCCCAGAAACAAACTGTCAATCATCAACCAAGCAGGGGTTATGTGACTTCTAAAATGGAACCCCAGTCCATAATCCAAAAACAAAGCCCTGTGTTGCAATAAGAAACAATTACAACAATACAAACACAACACGTAGGCTAATAGTAGGAAATATATAATAGAATAATGATATCATTCAATTTATAGGACTAAGCCAATCAAAGTTCATATGTACAATATAACAGAGTGGTAGTGAGGACCGTCAAGCCGTGTGTTCAAAACAGATGTCTAAGGACAGTCTCTTAATAGTCTTTCAAAAGTTTCAACGGAAGACATCTCAAAAGCCTGTCTCTGGAATGATACTACTGTTTTGTAATAGTCTTCATCAGCCGATATTTTTCAACAGAAAACTAGTGAGCACTGATCCTTAGCATGAATCTTACTTACATATTTTGTTGAAAAATATATAGTGCTCCTACTATGAAAAATGTATTGGAGCTGGGCTTCCCTACTTTTCTTCCTCCACTATGCCATTCCTGTGCTCTGGACCTTGGGGCAAAGTTATACAGTGGGTTCTGCAGACTGCTCTTTCTCAGACTAAATGCCAGGATGGCTTGAGGTCTGTGGGATCCCTTAAGGCAGAGTCCAACTGAGGCACACATTTCCCGTGCTTCAGAATTCCTGTCTGAAGTATCAGGGACATGAAACCCAAATATTTTTTGAAGCACCTGGGTGGTGGACTGTCATAGTGCTGTAAGGCAAGAATGTCCAGGGTGAGGAATTAACTACTTATTGTCAAAAATACACTTTCAAGTTAGGGAAAGGCATGTCCATCAGTCCTAAAGTATATTTCTCTGCTACTTCTAGGTGTGCACCTGATGAGGCAGTTGAGTCATCAGAGAGGCATTGCCCCTGACCTTGGCTTATTTATCTCCCCCATTTTAGCTGTGCACAAGCAGGTGCAGACCCTGCTTGCATGTAACCTGCTTCTGCTCCTCCCACTTCACTCCTGGTTCTGGGAGACAGTGGGGCAGGAGAGGTGGAGCCAGGAGGAGGAGGAGGTGTGGAAGCCCTTGGCTCTGTGCCAGAATGAGCTACCTCTGACTCCTTCTGTACCTGTTCTTCACTCTCCCATCCTGGAGCATCTCCTGTCTCTGACTCTCATCTCCCAGCTGTTACAGGCTCCTCCAGATCACTGATCCAGTACCTGATTTACATATAAGCTAAACAAGCTATATAGCTTAGGGCCCCACTCTCTTGGGGCCCCCCAAAAAATTAAAGAAAAAAACCCTGGATGTACATTTCCAAAATATAAGATAAAAAACAAATACAATAAAACCTACATACAGCAACAGTGTTTTGTGTTGTGTAGGCTCCTATTTGTTATGTGCAAATGGCTTTAGATAGTTATTAAAGGTAAAGGGACCCCTGACCGTTAGGTCCAGTTGTGACCAACTCTGGGGTTGCGGTGCTCATCTCGCTTTATTGGCTGAGGGAGCCGGCGTACAGCTTCCGGATCATGAGGCCAGCATAACTAAGCTGCTTCTGGCAAACCAGAGCAGCGCACGGAAATGCCGTTTACCTTCCCGCCAGAGAAGTGCACTTCATGCTTTTGAACTCCTAGGTGGGCAGGAGCTGGGACCGAGCAATGGGAGCTCACCCCATCGTGGGGATTTGAACCGCTGACCTTCTGCTCGGCAAGCCCGCATCCCTAGATACCTATTAGGTCCACAAATTACCATATAACATGTATTCAACACAAAAAACAGTGACAATTTGTTGTTGACAAAGGACAGCTGGACATATAAAGGGCCCCATTATCTTCAGTAGCTTAGGGCCTCATCAAACCTAAATCTGGCCCTGGACTGATCCCTTCCTCCAAGTCAGCCTCCAACCCCCCTTTTCCCAGTGCCCACTCCTCAGCACCCAGCCACCACTCCACAGTGTCCAGCCGGCCCCTGACATGGACAGAACCATGCAGTCAGTTGGGCCTTGAAAGCCGGGGATGACTATAGCTCAGTGGTGGAACATCTGCTTTGCATGCAGAAGGCGCCAGGTTCGATCTTCCCTAGCATCTCCAGGTAGGGTTGGGAGTATCTTCTGCTACTGAAGTCCTGGAGAGCCACTACCGGTCAGGGCAGACTGCAGATTCTGTATAAGGCAGCTTCCAGTGAAGGATGGGAGATCAGAGAGAGCCCATCAATCCCGTATTTCAGCAGCAGCGATTGTGAAGTGGCCACAATCTCTCTTATCTATTTGGATAAAGCACAGCTGGGACTCAAAGCTGTTGAATTAAGAACTACCTTTTGAGCAGCTGGGCTTCTATATCTGCCTGCCAGGCAGGATGAGATTCTGAGTGTTTGGATAAGTATCACAGCTGAATTTCTTTATCGGAGAAACTAAATTACTGAGAGGGGGGATGTGGGGTGGCTTGGCAATATGGATTTCTATATATCTGGAAATCAGGAAGAGAGGGGAGAAATGAAGGGACGTGTTTGAGGTGAAGAGGTGGGTGGGAATGAGATGTATAAATGGAAACCACAGTGGAGCTGGCAGATGAGGCTTACTTCAGAATTATTTTGTCTATTTGCCTGAAGGTGGAGCCTGGCTTGTGGTTTGCTTCAGAGAGCGCCTTTTCCTCTTGGCAATTCAACCTGTTTTGCCCCTCTCTTCTCGGTATGTATATCCCAGAGAGCTAAAATCACTTGAGAAATATATTTATTTCCCTAATTTACACTCCACACTTTCAGTTTATTCACGTTCCCAGTTGGGCAGCAAACGAAGCTCTCAGATGAGCTGGAATATTTAAAACAAAGGGAAAATCTATCACCTTTTCATTTTCTGCCCAGAACTGGAAGGAAATTTGCAGTCATGGCCACTCTTTCTGAGTGGATGAGTTCTGCCAGAATTCAGAATTCAGTGGTTCTCTCACAAGGATGGATTTTACTTATATTGAGGTTTCTACAATAGGAATCACAGGGGGCAGGGATGGCAGTAGAAAAATAGGTAATTGGTAGAGGATGGGCTGTTGTCATTTTTTTCAGTCCTCAATTTTTTCAGTATGTTATTTATGACATCCCCCGTGTCACCATTGAAGTGAATGGTGTGGAATAGCATAAATTCAGCCACAGGGAGTTGGAAATGCTTCTTTTTCACTTCCCTTTGCTGTTCTTGCTGCAAGATAGTTACCCTACTGGAAAATGTTCTGACTGATGTGACTTTCGCTGTCAAAATTTTGATTGTATGATCCTAGGGGCAGAACTATCCCATTTTGTTTGGGAAGATTTATAGTGATGGCGGTGTTGGTGGTATTATTACTGCTGTTAGAAAAATCACATGTGTTCTGCAAGGAACAGAACCTGAAAGCTGTGCAGGGCATCACTTTATTCTAGAAAGATTGTAGTGTAATTCAGTGCCAACTTCCATGCTACAAGTTGAGCCAAATGCTTTTATTGACCTGTTTCCCTTCATCCTGCTTGTATTAAAATCTGAGCAGCTGGCAAGGAAAACTCACCTGCTCCGACCTGAAAGCGCTGCCAAGGAGGAAGAAAAACATTTAGGAGGAAGTGAGTGAAGATGCCAGACAGCTTTAAAAGCTGGCACATCTGCCACGAGGAACAGACGCGAACATTTACAAGCGGTTCAGCTCCAATAAAGTCTTTATTGCTGTCAGTCTCATCCCAGAGTGTTACAGTTTTCCACGTTAAAAATGAACTCTCCTTTCTCCAAATGTTGCAGACATACTGGATTCTTTGCCCCTGTGATCGTGATGAAAACAGAATATATCTATACTGCTTTTGATACTGGCTGGGGTGATGCGATGAGTCAAAGTATTTGGTTGTTTAAGGAAATAAACAGTTAGTGGCTTAACTTTCTGTGAGGGAAGGGGAAGTTGTCAGTTTGGTTAGGATTCAAAACTGCACAAGGGATCGAGGGTTTTGACTGAGGGCTGAGATCACCCAGGACTTGCCAAGAATAATGGGGAGTCAGTAACATGCCCATTCTTTCATGCAATAACAGGATAAATATTATCCTGTTTTCTCATATTCTGTTTTTACATTTGTACTTGTTCACAATCAAACCAGTTTCTGTCAACATGCATGAATGGGAATAACTTCCATGGCATGTGTGTACCTGAAACTACAAAACCCATGATGCAGCATAAAGATGATCCATATCTATCTATCTATCTATCATCTATATCTATCTATATCTATCTATCTATCTATCTATCTATCATCTATATCTATCTATCTATCATCTATCTATCTATTATCTATCTATATCTATCTATATCTATCTATATCTAAGCCAGAGCACAACAAGCAGTACAGCCATCTTCTCAGAAAAACTCTTCACAAAGTTCAAGAGGTCAAGACACAAAGGCTTTAGCAACTAATCCACACCTAATGACCCACCTAAGTGGTACTCAGGATATCACTCAAGAAATCACTCAAGATATCCCTCAAGCAATCAAGGAACAAAAGAAGAAAAGGCACACTAGCCTGGGAACTTCCTCTCTGCCCAGAACATTGGAGGCTTTACACCACACCTCCTCAACAGTATTTATAGGAACTCAAACACTGAGATCCTGCTCTGTTCCAGTAACAAGAAGCCGAAAGCACCAGCCTGAAGATGACGAGTGAGACCTCGTCGAAACGTCGCCTAGACACCCCAACTTTTACACGGGAAGACACCCGAGGACACCAAAACCTGCATCTATATCTATCTATCTATATCTATCTATCTATCTATCTATCTATCTATCTATATCTCTACTTATCATCTAAAGTAAAGGTAAAGGGACCCCTGACCATTAGGTCCAGTCATGACCGACTCTGGGGTTGTGGCACTCATCTCGCTTTATTGGCCGAGGGAGCCGGCGTACAGCTTCCGGGTCATGTGGTCAGAATGACTAAGCCGCTTCTGGCGAACCAGAGCAGCACACGGAAACGCCATTTACCTTCACGCTGGAGCAGTACCTATTTATCTACTTGCACTTTGACGTGCTTTCGAACTGCTAGGTTGGCAGGAGCAGGGATTGCTAGGTTGGCAGGAGCAGGGACTGAGCAACGGGAGCTCACCCCGTCGTGGGGATTCGAACCGCCGACCTTCTGATTGGCAAGTCCTAGGTTCTGTGGTTTAACCCACAGCGCCACCCATGTCCCTTACTTATCATCTACCTACACATATATTTGGTGCCTCTAATTGAAGGATGCAATATTCCAAGTACAGCAGGGGAATCAGAAACGGCTGAATGTCAAAAGGGCACATGGATCTTTGAACAGTGATCCTCTTGCTCAGGTGGTAGAAAAACAGGTTGCAAAATAGAATTAGTTTTGTGAGTTTCATGCATGCTACTTGAGAGGCATATGCTCAAATGCATTGCTCAATATCCACAGGATACAGTTGTTATTAGGCAAAATACTTGCCTCTTGCATGCTTCCAAAGTTTGCTTAGTTCAGTCTGAAAGATCTTGATAAATATTAGGGACCTGCAGGTTTATGAAATGTACCACCTTACATCTTGGAGTTGCTGTTTCATGTGCGGAAGATGTGTTTTCACATCAATAAGCCCCTGTTTTGAACTAGAAGCGGACAAAGCTATTCTCCAGAGGTCCTGTAGGCATCGTTTGGAGGCAAAGAACTATATGAGCATGTAGGGCTTTGATCAGAAAGAAAAATCTTGCAACAGATTTTACCGAAGTCGTGTGTGCCACAGTTCAAAGGCTTCATAACGGAACGTGCCCTGAACAGAGATCTTTCTAGTCAAGCTTAACACGAATAGCAGAAAACTCCCAGGGTTAAAATATCTTCCCTCCTGCCTTCCTATTTGCAGGAACACTTCTGTTGGTCCTACTGTCACTTTAAATATTCATCACAGACCGGTGTTTAACAAGACTTCCATGCAGAAAAGGTGCAAACATGAGTCACACACTAAAGAGGTGCTGCCAGTGGGGATGGCAGGGGAAGAAATTTGATTCTGTTTGCATTTAAAAGTGAACCTACTAATTCACACTTTCTGAAGCAATAGGAGAACTGGAATACAGCTTTCCTTTGAAATTTAATTCCCACATTTCCGACATTTTGCAATGGAGGTTTTGCAGCCAAGTAATCTGTACATAAGGGACATGGGTGGCGCTGTGGGTTAAACCACAGAGCCTAGGACTTGCTGATCAGAAGGTCGGCGGTTCGAATCCCCATGATGGGGTGAGCTCCCGTTGCTCAGTTCCTGCTCCTGCCAACCTAGCAGTTCGAAAGCATGCCAGAGCAAGTAGATAAATAGGTACCTCTCCGGCGGGAAGGTAAACGGTGTTTCCGTGTGCTGCTCTGATTCTCCAGAAGCGGCTTAGTCATGCTGGCCACATGACCCGGAAGCTGTACGCTGGCTCCCTCGGCCAATAAAGCGAGATGAGCACCGCATCCCCAGAGTCGGCCACGACTGGACCTAATGGTCAGCGGTCCCTTTACCTTTACCTTTAATCTGTACATAGATGCATATATTGGGGGTAAAGTGTGCCTATATTAGTGAAAGTATCATACTCAAAATGCATTATATTTAGGAACTGCTTTGCACTCCAGTAGCAAGCTCTGGAACATCCTCTGGAGCCTCCAGCAGTTAACTTAAATCCATCCTCTACAACCAACAATAAACCTGAAACATTATGCCTCTGAATGCCAGTTTCTGGGAATTGCATGGAGACACAGTGCTGTTGTGCCTCCCAGTGCAATCTGGGTGGTCACTGTGAGAACAGGATGCTGAATTAGATGGGTCATTGGCCTGATCCAGCAATGTTCTTCTGATCATTCTCATCTGATCTTTTCTCCCCCCCATATATATTTTATTAATTTTCCAATATAAAATTATGCAAATAATACATCCAATTTATCGCCAACATCAACCTTTTGGACTTCCATCAGCACGTCTGATAATTCTCTGTCTTATTCACCTCTTTCACATTCCCTTATTAATATTACACAATAATAGTAACTTATTCTATCTTATTTTTTATGTAATATTCCTACTACTAATTTTCACAAAACTTCCTGAAAACTTACAAACGTTATCTGATCATTACATACATTTTTCATATAATCTGTAAATTTAGTCCAGTCTTCAGTGAATTTCTGGTCTTGCTGGTTCCGGATCCTTCCTGTCAATTTATCCAGTTCTGCGTATTCCGTTAATTTCATTCTCCATTCTTCAATCGTAGGTAGTTCTTCTTGTTTCCATTTCTGGGCCAATAATATTCTTGCTGCTCATTCTCATCTGATCTTCTCAAGGTCTTGTCTAGCCCTACAATTTCATCTCTCTTTACAGGTCGAGTATTCATGTTTTTGTACACAAGAATGCCAGAAAAGGAGTACGTCAGTCATGAGACAATCTCCTCCCATGGCCCCAATTCTAGGAATCACACCCACAAGCCAGACAGCTAGGAATATCTGTTTTGGTTCCTCTCAACTTCTCAGTTTAAGGCAGCTTCCTGCATTCCATTTGGGATGATATAAAAGTGAGGGTTGAGGTCTTCACCAGAAAAAAACTTCAACAACTAACAAACACTCCTCATAATTTGGGAGATGGGTGCTAAGCCCTCATCTTCCTGGGCCTTTAATGCCCCCAAATCAGATGTTCCAGACACTTTTCTGTGTTCCTGGCTAACTTCTGCTATCAAAACAGAGAACTAACTGAGGGCATCAGGTGCAGTAGGGGAGAGACACTCCTCTTCTATGTGCTTGTTTAATGGTAAGACCGCCTGTTTTATGTGTGAATGGGGTAAACACATGAATGACAACCTCATTATGCCTAGCTTGACCCTTCAGTTGTGTGGTTGTTTGCCAGTATTTTGGATTCTGCTCAGCGCTATTGATTTCTCTGGTTGCTGCTCCTCATTCCTGAATTAGTCGCATGGGTGATCCCTTCTAAACAGATGTGCGGGGGAGAAGACAATGCCAAAATGGCACATAGCCAATATGATTTCTCTACACGATGATGTCACTGAAAGCAGTTCCAGGCAAGGCTTATGAATCTCTTTAATGAGGAGTGGGGGTGGTGGTGAGGGGGAACCATCAGAAAATGGAGCCATCATTTGGACCTGAAAAACATTTTAAAAATGCAGGGCTTTAAAGGGTTCCATTGTTTCCTTATGCTCATAGAGCATTTAAAAATGCAGAGCATGCTCTACCTTAAAAGAAAACTTAAAGAAAATGATGTACCAGTGGTATATTACCCTGGTCAAATTAGCAAAAATGTATAGAGTGAGCAACAAAGCCTGCTGGAAGTGTAAATTAAAGGATGGTGAATTTTCCACATGTGGTGGACATGCAAAAAAATGGAAAAAAATTGGGATATGATATATAACAAAATGAAAAAACTGTTTAAATACACATTCCCAAAGAAACCAGAGGTTTTCTTGTTAGGGATAATAGGAGATGAAGTAAGAAAAGAGGATTGTAAGTTATTTATGTACGCCACAACCGCCGCTAGGATTCTCGTGGCCCAGAAATGGAAAACCCAGGAGATTCCAACTTTAATGGAGTGGCAGACGAAAATGTTTGAATATGTTGAGTTGGCGAAAATGACTTATAAGATTAGACACCAAAAAGTAACAAAGTTTGAAGAGGAGTGGAGTAAATTTGTTGTGTATATACGGAATAATTGTAGAAGCTTAAAAACTGTAGCAGGGTTAACATAAATCTTGTGATGTGGATGGAGTGTAAATAAGAATCTGTAAGAGTGGATGTTTATTTGTGAAAGCTGAAGCAGGGAAGGAAGGAAGTCTGAGTATGACAAAGCGCAGGGTAAATAAGAAAATACGAAAATGTTGAATATAATAATAATAATAATAATTTATTATTTGTACCCCACCCATCTGGCTGGGCTTCTCCAGCCACTCTGGGCGGCTTCCAAAAAATATTAAAATCCTCTAATACATTAAACATTAAAAGCTTCCCTAAATAGGGCTGTAAGAGTTTATGTTTTATTTGATTTACTTTTTGAAAATTTAATAAAAAGCATTTTAAAAAATAAAAAATAAAAATGCAGAGCACACAAAGTGTCTTGATATGGCCCCCAGGTATAAAGTGTATATGTATGTGTGGGCATTATTAGGAAGTTCCAAGTGGATAGTCCTTCCCCTTTTCGCGCTGAGTTGCAAGGGTCTTGGTGATATCCGCACTACATATTGTATCTCTCAATGCTGCTTGTAGTGACAGAGCGTCAGAAATCCCCGACATGCAAATGCAGCGAGAAGGTCACTGCGCAGTCACAGCATCACATTAAACATTAAATGCTCCATTTATACGCACAAGTGGCGTCATGCCAAGATGAATCCAAAGCGATTAAATCTCCAGCCGTGTCAGTTCCTTTCAGAGTGACATAAAACATTTTGCTCCGCTAGTCAACGCAATAATGTTTTGCCAGAGATGGCAGAGATGGGCTTGGAGTGGCATGCGCATCCGGGAAATTTGTCGTGGAAAATGCATCCCTTGCCGCCATGCACTACTAGATTTCCCATAGGTTTGAACTGTCACTTGGCTACAGCACACTGGGCTGTCTTCCCTGGCTGGATGACTCACTTCAGCCCCTGCAGTTATCCAGGAGAGACAAAGACAATCAGAATAGAGGAGAGGAAGACAATAATGAATTGTTGATGGCATCGCAAGCCCCTAATACATGCCAACAGTGACGGCACTTTCTTCAGGCAGAAACCTTTACAAGTGCAATGGCTCAGCACATGCCTTCTGTCTCAGGGCCTGCTCACATGGCAACTCTCCATGCCCCTGATTCAACTGTCCCTTACTGAATATGGAAGAAGCATTGAGTTTGACTTTAATGTGATTGTCACTGGCTTGCATTGTCATCTGCAACAGGGTCGCTTCAGCATTTCATCTGATCTGAATTTCTTTCTTGGAGTTCAGACTTCTAAACTACCTGAGCTTGTTTCCAAGGTGACACCAATGCTCTATTACTCCACAGTTCTCCCACCCTTGGATTTTTATCCCGATCTGCTGGGCCTTGGAGCTCATGGGGGAAGTGGTGACAATCACCAGAACCTCTTCCACTTGAGACAAGGTCATCCAGGACCCTGGACAGCTCCCTGTTGGCTGAGTTACGGCAGTTGTGTGAAGACACAAAGGCTGCCAGTGTCTCTCTTTCCATCAGGTCCCTCCTCCTTCAGGTATTGGCCACAGTCTCCTGATTGGGTAGTGGGCCACAGTGGGTGCCCAATGATACAGTCCTCTGACACCAACTCTGGGAAATAAGATTTGGGGTTAGATTGGCCCAGCAGGATGGCCTGCCAAAGTGAGACTCGGTCACTTCCATTTCCCCAGGTTCCATCCTTTAGCAGTGGCATGCATAAAAATAAAATAAAATCCCACCTCGTTTCTTCTTAATCCCCATGGATTACAAATCATTTGAATCACAACTGCAAGTAAGTTTTAGATGACTCGCTTGTGGCAATTAAACAGCTTGAAAAGCATTAAGACCCTCCTTCTCTTAAATAAATACACTTTGCAGCTGAAAAGGGGAGGGAATAAGATAGCCCTTCATTAATTTCTACTTCCCTTGGAACTATGAAAGTGTTTGGAGAGCAAATAGTTGTCCCCCCCCACAGTGTTTACTATCATCAGTGCCCCCAGTAAGGCATATTTAATTCATGAAAATCTGTTGGTAATAAGTTATGTCTGCTATCTCAGATGTTTAGACAAGTTCATTGTTGCAGAAGAATAGTCTAGCAGAAGAGACAAACAGTAAGAGTTAACAAGTGCGTATGTGACCCTGGCTCCAAAGCAAAGGAAGAGAGAGTTACTCAAATCGAATCTGGATTCTGTGTAATCTTGAATGGCATTGCTTAGAGGACATCTTCCTGCCTTCCTGCCTCTGCCAACTTTCTAGTCTTCACAAAGTGAACATAGAAAGGAAACAGTTGTTCTATGTGGCAACTTCTTGTATGGCTTGTGCTTCCTTTGGACATCGTATCTGGGTCAGATTCCACACTGAGCCTCAGACAAAGACTGTGAGTTCGGACAAGATATAGGATGGTGCAGAGGGTGGGGAGTGGTCTACTAACATTGTGTCAGGTTCCCAGGCTGTGATTTCCAACCCAGCTCAGAGGCAGACTTAGAGGAAGCAGTATCTGGGCAGCCATAATCCTTAACTCTTGGTTCATCCAGGCCACAGGATACAGCCTTGTCCAACTCTTCCACCTCAAAAGACAACCCTTCCTCTACATCCCTCACTACCTCCACTCTGTAGGAGCCTGTGACAGGACAATGGCCCTTTAAATAACAGGTACCTTCTCGTAGCTCCACCTCCTCTGAGGAGCAAAAAGCCAGCCAGTCTTCAGAAGACTGCTGGCTGCTGCAGAGGTAATGGGTCACTTTGAGAGAGTTCATGCCAGGCTTGTCCATAGGGAGCTCTCCAAGGTCCTGTGCTACCTGGACTGGTGACCACTATTTAGGCTGAATTTCTGGAGTTTGGGACGCGGGTGGCGCTGTGGGTAAAACCTCAGTGCCTAGGACTTGCTAATCACATGGTTGGTGGTTCGAATCCCCGCGGTGGGGTGAGCTACCGTTGTTCAGTCCCAGCTCCTGCCCACCTAGCAGTTCGAAAGCACCCCTAAGTGCAAGTAGATAAATAGGTACCGCTTTATAGGTAAACGGCGTTTCTGTGTGCTGCGCTGGTGCAGGCTCACCAGAGCAGCTTCATCACGCTGGCCACGTGACCTGGAAGTGTCTCCGGACAGCGCTGGCCCCCGGCCTCTTAAGTGAGATGGGCACACAACCCTAGAGTCAGACATGACTGGCCCGTACGTGCAGGGGTACCTTTTACCTGCTTGCCCCAGAAAAAGATGTGTCATATGTGATATCACAGAGGCACCCCTCCTCTGAACACTGAGATGGACACTTGGAAGTGCATACATTTCAATGCCATTGAGCGCAATGAAATGTCCCCAAACTGAATTTCCATTCAGATTTGCCCATTTGGGCATTCAACCACTTTTACCCTGGATGCTTCCAGTGGTGGGCAGGGCTAAAGCAGGCACAGCAATTAATGTACATCTTACTTACTTTATTTTTAAATTTTATTTATTAAATTTCTATACCACCCTACATTTGAGGATCATGGGGCGGTTCACAGTCTTAGCTTTGTGCAGTTGGCTAGGCTCACCTCCCACTCTGTTCTGGCAAACAAGATGTGTTATCAGAGTTCCCCGACACATTCCAGCCAGCCAAAAACACCCAAGGAACATGCAAAGCAGTGCCAGTGAGAGGTATGTCCTAGCGAGACAGGCTATGGCCTGGGAAAAGTACAAGGGCCAGATAAAGAGGAATGGAGGACTGTTTATGCCCCTCTGGGCTTGAGGTTCCCCACCCTGCTCTCCATGAAGTTCTTGTAATAATCCTCATTATGGAAATAGAATGGAATCTAACTTGACATCTGCAAGGGATGGGCAGAATAGGGAAACCGAGACCTGCCCAGTCCCAGCTCCCCCACTGAGCTAGGGGCCCTGCAAGACATATCTATGTTGCACTTGTGTGTGAAGACTAATTAACAACAACAACAACAACAATAATAATTTATACCCCGCCCATCTGGCTGGGTTCCCTTAGCTACTCGGGGCAGCTTCCAACAGAATATTAAAAACTCAATTAAACCATCAAACATTAAAAACTTCCCTAAACAGGGTTGCCTTCAGATGTCTTCTAAAAGTCAGATACCGTGGTACCTTGGGTTACACACACCTCGGGTTACAAACACTTCGGGTTACAGACTCCGCTAACCTGGAAGTAGTACCTCGGGTTAAGAACTTTACCTCAGGATGAGAACAGAAATTGTGCATCGGCGGCACGGCGGCAGCGGGAGGCCCCATTAGCTAAAGTGGTACCTAAGGTTAAGAATGGTTTCAGGTTAAGAACGGACCTCCAGAACGAATTAAGTTCGTAACCAGAGGTACCACTGTAGTTGTTTATTTCCTTGACATGTGATGGGAGGGCGTTTCACAGGGCGGGCACCACTACCTCTGCCTTCTCCCCTGTAACCTTACTTCTCGCATTGAGGGAACCGCCAGAAGGCCCTCAAAGCTGGACCTGAGTGTCTGGGTTGAACAATGGGGGTGGAGGCGCTCCTTCAGGTATACTGGGCTGAGGCTGTTCAGGGCTTTAAAGGTCAGCACCAACACTTTGAATTGTGCTCGGAAACATACCAGGAGCCAATGCAGGTCTTTCAGGACCAGTGTTATATGGTCTCAGCGCCACTCGACTTGCATATATTAATTTCGTACACTGTTCTTCCCATCAAATCTTGAGGTGCTGGCTTACACCTGAGCTTCCCAGAGAGAAAGTCATGAAGTTGCCATGATGTAGGCTCTGGGAATGATACAGATGGGGAGGCACGCAAATGAAGGCCTGGATCCCAAGTGCCAAGGGTGATGCCTTTGAGCGTTGCACCCTACCCACCCTCCTCATCAAGTAGGAGACTGCAAAGGGAAGCTGGAAATGATTACAGAGATCTTAAGGATAAGCTTGAAAGCCTGGTGCGCTGAAAAAACAGAAGCAGCCCCCGAGGAACTCCAAACATGTAATTTACAAGGCTTTATGTCTGAGCTGCTGTTGAGAATATTACACCTGAAGAGAGTTCCCCGCCGCTCTTCCCTTCCTTCTTGGAAATGGAGAGAACACATAAATCTCTCTGAGCGAGCTGGTTTATGTTCCTGGAATGCATGTGTTTTCTGGAGCCACATGGCTGGCTTGTGGGCAGCAGCTGGGAGAAGAAATGTAGATGCCAGCTAATTAATAATAATAATAATAATAATAATAATAATAATAATAATAATAATAATAATAATAATTTATTTATACCCTGCCCATCTGGCTGAGTTTCCCCAGCCACTCTGGGCGGCTCCCAATCAAGTGTTAAAAACAGTACAGCATTAAATATTAAAAACTTCCCTGAACAGGGCTGCCTTCAGATGTCTTTTAAAGATAAGATAGCTGCTTATTTCCTTCACATCTGAAGGGAGGGTGTTCCACAGGGTGGGCGCCACTACAGAGAAGGCCCTCTGTCTGGTTCCCTGTAACCTCACTTCTCGCAATGAGGGAACCACCAGAAGGCCCTCGGCGCTGGATCTGTGTGTGGGGGCTGAACAATGGGGGGGGGAGACGCTCCTTCAGGTATACAGGACTGAGGTTGTTTAGGGCTTTAAAGGTCAGCACCAACGCTTCGAATTGTGCTTGGAAACGTACCGGGAGCTAATGCAGATCTCTCAGGACCGGTGTTACGTGGTCCCGGCAGCCACTCCCAGTCACCAGTCTAGCTGCCGCATTCTGGATTAATTGCAGTTTCTGCGTCACCTTCAAAGGTAGCCCCACGTAGAGCGCATTGCAGTAGTCCAAGCGGGAGATAACTAGAGCATGCATCACTCTGGCAAGACAGTCCGCAGGGAGGTAGGGTCTCAGGGTCTCTTAGCCACAGGCGGGCACAGACAGAGCTGTAGTTACGTGATCTTGCGCCCCTGGCAGAACCGTCCAGATTGTGGTCCCTAGTCATGGACAAATTAGCTCTTCTTTCCTCTTCTCCTCAACCTTCCCCTCCACCCATTCAGTTCGATAAAACATTTTCTTATGAGGCAATAATCAATATTTTTATTTATAGACATTTTAACTGACATAGTTTTTACTCGGTTTTGCGCCCCCCTTGCTTGTGCCCCTGGCGGGAGCCTTCCTCACCACCCCCTGGCTACAGCCCTGGGCTCAGGGGTGGCCTGCAGGCCCCCACCTCCTTCAGTGCCCCCCCCTCAAGTCCACAGAGAACAGGATGGAGGGAGGAAGTGAATGAAAGAGAATGGATATCTTGAGAATGAAAGAAGGGGAGAGAAGTTGGGTGCTTGTGTTAGTAAGAGGGAAAGAAATAAAAAAGATTTTATTTATTTATTTATTTATTTATTTATTTATTTATTAAATTAGTATACTGCCCTTCATCCACAGATCTCAGGGTAGTTACAAGATAAAGATACAAGATTTAAAAAACAAAAACATGCTTAATTACAACAGCCTCTAAGTGCTTTACAAAGATAAAATACAAATAATAATTTTTTAAAAAATCACTTAAAGACATAAAAGCAAGCAACAATTATTAAAAGCCTGCTGGAGTTAAAATTTAAAAGGCTGGATTTGGCCAAATCCAGCCAAGTACAGGGTTGATTCCTGCATTGCAGGGGGTTGGACTAGATGACCCTTGTGCCCCTTCCAACTCTACGATTCTGGAACCAGAATTGCCCCACCTTGGTTTGGGTTCTGGGATTCAGAGAGATGCAGGGCACACCCCTACTAAGCACTATAGCACCTTGGGTCTGAAATACAGTGGTACCTCGGGTTACAGACTCCTCTAACCAAGAAATAGTACCTCGGGTTAAGAACTTTGCTTCAGGATGATAACAGAAATTGTGCTCCGGTGGCACGGCGGCAGCAGGAGCCCCCATTAGCTAAAGTGGTGCTTCAGGTTAAGAACAGTTTCAGGTTAAGAATGGACCTCCAGAACGAATTAATTTCTTAACCTGAGGTACCACTGTAAATGCTTTCTGTATATTTAAAAAGTGCTTTTGATATATAAGTTTAATCTTTTAGGCTGCATTTTAGGGTCTCCTGGCCAGGCAAATTAAAAAAACCCAAAAACCTTCTTCTTTGTCTCTGCATTTAAAAGGCAATTTCCCTTTTATGCGTTCATAAAAGGCGGACATAAGTAGCACATACCCACGGACACAACATGGGCTGTTAGGGGTGCAATTTAGAAAGTAATACCTGGGAGCGGCTGTGTAAATAATTTGAAAGCAAACTGGGGGAGGGGATGGTTGTAGTGGAAGAGAAACGGCCCCCTCTTGCCTATGACCTGTTGGACCGCGCGGCAAATTATGCTGCCGAAACCTGCGCATAAAGTGCACTTCAAAGGGAGAGTGTGTGCCCCAGATTTGCACTTTTGCATGCAATTGTAAAATATTTAAGCTCCTAGGAGCTGCCTCTGTGGGAAGAACTACTTACATGATTACATAAAAGGTGTAGAGTCAAGTTGAATTTCAAGGGTAAGTGGCTGTGATTATAGGGGATTTCCTTCTTTTTCTGGAGCTGTCCAGGGCTGACTCAATGCAGTGCAGCTGGCTGGCAGGTGGCTCCCACTTCACAGAATGGTAGAATTGCAGAGTTGGAAGGGACCCCAAGGGACATCTAGTCCAACCCCCAGCAATGCTGGAATCCCAGCTAAAGAATCCCAGCTAAAGAATCCAACCACTGTTTAAAAACCTCCAGTGATGGAAAGTCTATCACCTTCCGTGTTGACAGCTTCTAGGAGCCACAGGTGAGACTGAGTGCAGGGTGGGGACTAAAGGGGGACAATGTACCTCAGAAGGAGAATCATGTGTCCCCCACCAGAGATACTACCCCCCCCCACATCCCACAGACATAGAACATAGGCATTAATCCGAGAATCATTATTGGGATGTGGCTCATCATCATCATCATCATTTTTAATTTGTATACCTTCTTTCTATCTTACAATACTCAAGGCGGTTTACAAGCTGAAGAAACAAAAAATGTACATCATATAACAATCTAATGCAATACAAAAATGTGATAATAAAACATAACTTTAAAATAGGCAACCTACATCAAAAAAAAAAAAAACCATTCAACAATCTTTAGAATAGTATAAAATAATAATAGGTAAAGGTAAAGGTAAAGGTACCCCTGCCCGTACAGGCCAGTCTTGACAGACTCTGGGGTTGTGCGCCCATCTCACTCTATAGGCCGGGGGCCAGCGCTGTCCGGAGACACTGCCGGGTCACGTGGCCAGCGTGACATCGCTGCTCTGGCGAGCCAGAGCCGCACGCGGAAACGCCGTTTACCTTCCCGCTAGAAAGCGGTCCCTATTTATCTACTTGCACCCGGGGGTGCTTTCGAACTGCTAGGTTGGCAGGCGCTGGGACCGAGCAACGGGAGCGCACCCCGCCGCGGGGATTCGAACCGCCGACCTTTCGATCGGCAGGCCCTAGGCGCTGAGGCTTTAACCCACAGCGCCACCCGCGTCCCTAAAATAATAATATCAACATATAAAAGTTAAACAGAAATCCACTCAACAGTTACAATAAATAGCCCAACAAGACAATGACAAAAATCCAACAACAGCATACAAATCAATCTGGCTAACCTGATCCAAAACACCTACCCACCCCCACTCACACATGAAAACAAAGATCAACACAGCCAATCACAACCAAAAACCACACCCTAGGCCAACCCCAACCTCTCTCACCACCAAAGGAACACAAGTGAATAGCACAGAACCTGCACAAGTGACGCTGACACAAAACCCCACATATATTAAGTATAATAGAAACATCGCCACCCACCCCCACCCATATCCTCCCCCTTTCCCCTTCTTCCAAATGTCTCAACAAATGAAACTGATCTGTAAAAAATGTTACTTGGAGAAAAAGAGAGAGAGAGAGAGAGAGAGAGAGAGAGAGAGAGACAGAGAGAGAGAGACATTGCACATACTTTTGTAAACTAAGAAAATCTTTAATAAAAACACACTTTAAAAAAAAACCAGTTACAATAAATAATATCTAAACTATAATCAATAAACAATGGCAAACCACAGTACATAGAACAATACAAATTGAGAAGCAGAGACTAGAGTGTGGGGCAAGGCAGGTGGAAAGAGGCCTTGCCTGATGGAGTCTCTCCCCTCACCTCAGTGGGGCTGTACATGCAAGAGGCCCCAGCTGCAATTCACAACATCCAGGTAGGGATGCTTCCTGGCAATGGCTCTCCAGGATTTCAAACAGGAGTCTCTCCTCCCTCTACCTGTAGTAGCCAGGGGCTGGACATTACAACATGCAAAAAGTGCTCTATCACTTGTTAGGGACTGGACTGAGGAGGAATGGTGGGGGCCGCTCCCCTTCTCCTGAACCTTCCCGAGGACAGTATAGATTTAGAACAGTGGTTTGCAGAAGGTCACAGTTCAGAGGCTGCAGAGGGAAGGAGCTGGGAAATTTTGGGAGAGGAACAGCAGGAAGACGCAGCACCAGGGGAGAGGCAGCCAACAGACTCAGTGTCTCTTGAAAGCATTCCTGACCCCAGCGGCGAGGGTGCAGCCGAGAGTCGAGGATCCTCCGCACATGGCTGGGGCAACATGATGGTGGCGGGGCGAGCCCCCCACAGGGTGCCTTCTTGTCACCCCCTCAAAGATGGCACCCAGGGCGATCCGCCCCCTTGCTCAGCCCCTGCCTGACCCCCCCTCCCAGAACAAGGTGGGCCTTGACAGTAATAGAACAGAAAACTCAGAGGCAGAAAGCACAGATCAGCCGGCGTAGGAGTGACGTAGAGTAGGAGGGACTGAGGGGGTGCAACTTTACCTGAAGCAACAACACTAAGAGAGACTCCATTCCTTCGTCTCTCTCTGTGGATATTGAATAAACTACAGTGGTACTCAGGTTAAGAACTTAATTCATTCTAGAGGTCTGTTCTTCAGGCCCAGACCGAGGGGGGGGGGGACATATGGGCCACTTGGCCCGGGCCTCCGATTCCAAAGAGGGCCTCGGTCAGCATATTTACAATCGCAGGGGATGCAGTGGGGTGAACGCATTCAAGCCTTGAAATAAAATTATTTGTCAGCATAACCTTTGAGAAAATTATTTATATACTTACTTATTTATAAGACTTCAGTTATCCCCAGGGTAAAAAGGGGGGGCACATTATCTACCTAGCCTGGGCCTCTGCCTGGCTCTGCAAGGCCCTGCTGTTCTTAACCTGAAACTGTTCTTAACCTGAAGCAACACTTTAGCTAATGGGGCCTCCTGCTGCCGCTGCGCCGCCGCTGCACGATTTCTGTTCTCATCTTGAAGCAAAGTTCTTAACCCGAGGTACTATTTCTGGGTTAGCAGAGTCTGTAACATGAAGTGTATGTAACCCGAGGTACCACTGTACCAAGAAAGAACTCTTCTTGTTTTTCTGCTTCTTGGCATCTCACCATGAGAGGGGTAGGGTTCCCTGAAGCCTTAACACCAGGTAGGGATGAGAGAGACCTGTGCCTATCCTTCCTTCCAGGATTTCAAACAGGAGTCTCTCCTCCCTCTACCCGGAGTTGCCAGGGGCTTCAAATTACTACATGCAAAAAATGCTCTGCCACTGAGCATTTCCCTATAGTAGGAAGCAGAGGGGACATTCCACAGCTCTGCATAAGAACCAAAAATGCATTCTCTCTCTCTCTCTCTCTCTCTCTCTCTCTCTCTCTCTCTCTCTCTCACACACACACACACACACACACACACAGTTGCCTGAGAGCCTAAACAAATTACACTCGCTCGTGAAATGGAGAAGACCATGCTGAGGCAAATAAGTACTGACAGATCCCCCCCAGCCTGAGAAGACAGCACACAGTTCCAAATAAGATCAAATAAGCAGCCCTCAGCAGGAAAGATGGAAGATGCAATAAGAGGGACAAAGCCTGCTGTCATGAGTGATGGCTGAAGGAGAGGTGGGGCGAAAGAGCCCCTTCCTCCAAGTGCACAGTTTCCCTTTGGTGCAAAGGTACATAACCATGTTTGTACTTGAGCAGGGGCCGTATAGGAGCCACCCAAAGTGGCTGGGGAAACCCAGCCAGATGGGTGGGGTAGATATAATAAATTTATTATTATTATTATTATTATTATTATTATTATTATTATTATTAGATCACACAAAGGGGAGCCTGTAACAAGATGTTGCAGCATGGATTCCTCCTGCTGAGCTCAGGGTTCTTTCCCAGTCATGCCCTTGCCGGTCTTTTCCATTTCCCTTCCCACCTGGCTTTCAACTTCCCTGCACCAAACAACATTCCATGCTCAGCTTCAGGGCCCTGGGCAATGTGTCTGGATAGCTGTGTGTGAGTTTACTCAGGAGTAAGGGGAAATGCATCTAATCACCTGCCCCAGTGATGGTCAACCACTCCAGATGTTGCCAGAATGCAACTCCCACCATCCCTGACCATGGGCCATGCTGGCTGGGGCTGATGGGAGGAGTTGGAGTCCAAGAACATCTGGTTCTCCATCCCTGACCTACCCAGATCAAGGTCTTGTTGAGAACCAGGGTGGAGCCTCTAGCTGCTATGTAAGCACTCAGTCTAAGCTTCTCATTCTCATTTTCAGCTTCTCATTTCTCCTGCCTTAAGTTCAGTGTTCCTTGTTGTTTTGTGTGATTTATTTTGTAAAAGCACAGCCATTTTAGTATTTCTCAATGTTTGCATGCCGTTCAATCTAATATGCAAGCAATTGACCTTAATATAATGCATTTTTGTATGTCATTGTCACTAATCTATGCATTTATATATCCACACAGTTCCCCTACTATACACATTTTCGTATCCTTGATTTGGTTGGAGGACTTCAGTGCAGAAGTCAGAGATGCTCAGATTTTGAAGGGTGGCCGAGTTTCAGTTTGCTTATTGTTTCGGGGAGAGGGAAATAAGTAGATTCCCCGTTAAATGTACACTGAACCAAATTCCATCCTTCATTTGGTTTTTGGATATAGTTTGGAGGGGTGGGGGAAAGAGGCATTTTGTAGCCAACTACCTGAGGGAACGCTAATTAGCTGGCAGGCTGTTAATTATTAACCAAGCTTTTGTTGTTGTTCTTTTGGAAAACAATGCTCTGTTTGCCAGGCAATTTTTACATGCACAGCTCTTCAAAAAGAACCACAAGTTGCTTTTGTAGAGCTACTGCCTTGGAACCGCCTACTGCCTTGGAGGCATTGGTCATATAGTTCCATGCAGTTTTACTCTGGCAGTTATTACCTAGCCAGATTGTTGCTGTTGGGGGGGTTGACAGGATGTGAGGAGAACATTCCCGTGCTGTCAAAGGAAGATGCTTTCGCCCGAGGCTATTGCTGTGTTGACGCTGTAGAATCCATCACAGAGACTGCTTTGCCAATAGCAGACACAGAAACATGCGAAACTGCTGCATTCTGCAAGAGTCAGGCTCATCTAGCCTCCAATTGGCTCCAGTCACTGGAATGCCAGTGGTGGGATAGTGGTTAGTGTGTTGGACTAGGGACCTGGCAGACCACGGTTCAAATCCCCACTGGGCCATCAAGCTCACCTTGGGCCAGTCACTGCCTCTCAGCCTAACTTGCCACACCAGGTTGTTTGTGGGGATTGAATAAGGAGGGGCGCAAGGAACCATGTACATCACATTGAGCTCCTTGGAGAAAAAAGATGGGATATAAATGCAATAAATAAACAATAAAGGCATCACCAAATAGACTAAACAGGACACAGACCTGCATACAGATCTGGTGAGGAAGTGGTGGTAAAATATGCATTCCTCTTAGTTATGTGTTGATAAAAGTACCATGGGTGCCAACCCAAATAGGCTGCCATGGGCAACAAAATAATAATAAAAAAAGAGGCGATGGTACTCCATACCAGTGAGTACTATCTCTAACACACTGACAAAGCATTGGGCTTATTTGTATATACTGTGGTACCTCGGGTTACAGCCGCTTCAGGTTACAGCTGCTTCAAGTTACAGACTCCGCTAACCCAGAAATAATACCTCGGGTTAAGAACTTTGCTTCAGGATGAGAACAGAAATTGTGCTCCAGTGGCATGGCGTCAGTGGGAGGCCCCATTAGCTAAAGTGGTGCTTCAGGTTAAGAAAAGTTTCAGGTTAAGAATGGACCTCCGGAACGAATTAAGTTCTTAACCCGAAGTACCACTGTATTGGAAAAAGCAATGGAGTAGGAATTAATAATCCAATGTGTTCCAGACTCTCCTGGGTCATTCTTCAGCGAAAGAAAGATTCAGGATTGTATCCAATGTTAGATCTACTCAAAGTAAAATTAATCGATTTTGAAATTAATGGATAGGAAATATTTGAGTCTCTTAATTTCAGTGCATCTATTGTGAGAAAACATTTGTTGGCTACAACCTTATGTAAGACTATGTGGTTTTTAAAACCTTTTTTGTGAGGAGGCATTTTATAATTTAAAATCATGAATAGTTGCAGGTCCTGCTAGAAACAGAAATGGTGAGACAAAAAGATTTTAATATATACGTGGATAAATGATTTTAGGCACTGCTTGTAGAAATGGTATGTGTGTTCTCTTTCAAACATTTGTGGTACTTGAGCATATCTTTTTAAGTGTGTTGTAGCAATTTTAAGGTCTTATATATAAAATAAATGTTCATAACTGTACAAGGCAAACACATACATAAATATATATGTCTGGAATATATATACGGTATACACACACACACACACACACACACACACACTGGAAACAGTACAGGAAAACAGTCCTAAAGCCATTTTGACTCTTTCAGTCCCCTCAAATATTTCTCTGCAAGGAGGAAGGAAATGGAAAAACATCCCCATTGTCTCTTTGTTCACAAATCCTGTCTTAAGGGGTATCTGTTTATGAATAGGGTGAGCCTGTGACCTTGACTCAGGAACTGAGTATTTACCATCACAAAGGAATGGCCAGATTGCCCAAGTAATGCAATCAGTGATCATTATCAGGTACCCTGCAGACAGGTTTTCTGCTGTAGATCGCCTTTTCTGTGATGTATTTCTGCTGTAGACCGCCTCTTCTGTGATGTATGTATGACGTATTGGGGGGTGGTCTTGGGCTGCAGGGTGGCAATTTAAAAAATCTATATAAGGCATTGCACAGCATTGTTCAGGGTCTCTCCTACCTCCCGTGTGTGGCTGTGAGCACCCTGTTGCAACTGCTTTAAGAGAGATCAGGCTTACTAGCTGCTTTGCTTCTCAACATTCTCTGCTTGGCCTCTGTTATTTTCTCCTACTAATAGAGAACCTACAAAAGGACTCTATATGGGCTCTTGGGTACACCATAAGGAAAAAGGAGCAGCTTTGTCTTATAACAAGTGCAAATGAAAATGTCTGCTGCCTGTAGTGCCCCTCTTTTTTCATTGAGTGATATGTAGCATCTCTGCTGAAGCATAAGAAATCAAAAACATAAGAAGAGCCCTACTAGTTCAGGCCAAAGTCCCATTGAATTCAGCATCTTTTTCTCCCAGTGGCCAAGCAGATGCCTATGGGAAGCCAGCAAGCATAATCTGTGTGTAACTGCAGTTCCCCTCTTGTGGTTTCCAGCAACTGGTACCCAGAAGCAAACTGCCTCCAACAGTGAAGGCAGACTATAGCAATCATGGCTAGGAGCCACCGATAGCTTTATTGATCTTCATGAATTTGTCAAATCCTTTTTTTAAAAAAGCCTTCCATGTTGGTGGCCATCACTGGCCCCGTTGGGAGTAAGTCACCTAGTTCAACTTGGTGCTGTGTGAATAAATATTTCCTTAATGGGGTCACAATCACCCATTGAATCCCATTTGTTATGCAGAGCAATCAGCAGTTAAGCTAGTGAATCTTGGTTAGAAGAACCGACTTCATGTGCTGTGATCGCATGCACACAGAGATGCTTGTAGGATAAATAACAAAGCTGTTTATTGTAGGAGATGCATAACTTGGATAGAAGAGTTTCTGGTTCTAGTTTAACTAACCAGGAGCAAAACAAGGCTTTATTTCACACAGGTCAAAGACCCAGCACTAATCTACACTGATCAGTTAAAACATTAAAAATATGTTATAAAAAAGTGACACCAGAGAGGCTGTAGAGCAGTGATCTGTTGTCAATGGGCAATTGCACTGATAGCTATAAGGTAAAGTAAAGGGACCCCTGACCATTAGGTCCAGTCGTGACCGACTCTGGGGTTGCAACGCTCATCTTGGCCGAGGGAGCCAGCGTACAGCTTCCGGGTCATGTGGCCAGCATGACTAAGCCACTTCTGGCGAACTAGAGCAGCGCACGGAAACGCCGTTTACCTTCCCGCCAGAGCGGTACCTATTTATCTACTTGCACTTTGACGTGCTTTCGAACTGCTAGGTTGGCAGGAGCAGGGACCGAGCAACAGGAGCTCACCCCGTGGCGGGGATTCGAACCACCGACCTTCTGATCGGCAAGTCGTAGGCTCCGTGGTTCAACCCATATATTACCTTTTAAAAAATGTTTTTGCTGACCAGTGTAGATCCACCCCCTCACCCATGTGCATTTGCATGCACACACATACAGGCTGGGAGCATCAATGGTGCTCCTCTGGAAGCATCACCCAGAGCAAAAAACCCACAGGTTAGCACCCCCTTGCAAAGCTACGGCACTGAACTAACTAATATAAAGATGAACAAAGCAGCCATGCTTGCTCCTGGTTCTCTCAAGGATAGTTAAAAGATGACCTCTCATTTTGAGGTCAGAGAGGGAAGAGTGAGGAGGAGGTGAAAGTTGTAAAGCAGAATTCAACCAGAGAGACGATTCAGTCTAAGCAACGAGGAGCTGAGAGGTCAGTTCAAGAGGTTAAAGATACAGGGATGGTCTGGGAATCTGGAGGTCTCTAACTCTATCTGCCTTAACCCCATGCAAAACCCGCTTCTGTAACTTTCCTTTGGTCTGTCCTGCATTCAGACTTATGGGATCGGCACAAGCTCTAGTCTTACAAAGCTTCCCTGTTGGATGGAAAATGCTGACTAATGTTTGCTGCCCATCCTTTCCTGCTGGTATATTTCACTGCAAGTGGGAAGCACAGATTTTGTTAGCTGGGATTGGCATTATTTTATTCCTTAATAGCCCCCCCAATGAAAGCTTGGGTAATGAGGAGCACTAATGGAAGAGAAGAGCCACACATGCCAGAGATGCTGCTTGATTGCTGAAGGACACTGGATCAATTCAGCTCCAATCCCAGCTTTAATACACTGGCGATGATTGCAGGGTTAGGGAGGAGTAAAATGCAACAGAAAATTGCCTGCTGGATCAGAAAATGTGAAATTGCTACATTTATCCATTCAGCTGAAATGGTTCAATCCAGATAATCTACAGAGTAAACAGCTATTGATTCTTTAAAACACACATACACAAAAAAAACACAGAACGAAAACCTTGTTGGGTAAACAAAGAATAGTGTCCAGATAATTTTGGAAAGCAGGGTCCCAGAAAGAGACCCAGGTGAAGACCCTTCTTTTGTAACACATGTTTCTGGGGGAGAGGAAAGGTGCCTATTTTTTCATCTACTCAGAGGACTATTCTATTGACTGCAGTGGTGTGGATAGTATCGTGTCATTTTGTCACTCAGTGGTACTGGACTTAGTTGCATCTATGTCATAGGCGAGGAGATCCTTGTTGTCCAAGGGCCACATGGCTGACTTTCCAGGAGCCACACACCAGCTGCTTTTGACCTGCCTAGGCCTCTTTATCCTCCATCCAGGCAAGCAAAAGGAATGATCAGCGTGCCAGAATTCTAGCCTGGTGAAAACACTTGAAGGTCTGAAAGAGGGTCAGCCAGGGGTGTGGCTTAAGGAGCAGGGTGTGGCTTTGAGAGAGTTACAAGGACCAGGCAGGGCCAATTTGGCCCCCAGGTGTGACGTTCTTCACCCCTGTCCTGGGTGGAGCCATGAATGCAAATTTTAGCCCGTAAGTCAGCCTCAATACCTTTTCTATCCTCTGTGCACACAAGCAAAAGGCATTACCAGACATTAAGGACACATTCCAGACAGACAAAAACACTCAGGGTACAAAACAGGGTCAGTGAGGACTGTGGTCTGGGGACAGGGCATGTGGCCAGGAGAGAGTTCTGAGGGCCAGACAGAGCGGTTTCCAGGGCCACCTCTGTTCCAGTTCCCCACCTGTTTTATTTCTTTATCAGTTGTGAACAGCAGCTGTTTTGGGAACAGAGGACCTGTTAACAAGGATCTGCCCTCCATCGTGATTGATAAGCCAGGTTACTATAGGAACCAGGGGCAAACTGACTCATGTGGGGTAGTGGTGAGGAAGAATGAGGAATAATTTAAGAGAGGTGCTAGATTTGCATACTAAGTGCTAAGAGCCTGCCTGATAAACTCAAATAGACTAGGTGAGAACTTTGTTAAAGAGAGAGGGACTTACAGTAGACTACTCTTTGATTCATTTGCATTCACCCTGATGAATTATTTCTTTAACTATATTTTTATACGCAATAAAGAGCTTAAATGAATCACATGTATATATGAAGTTTGAACTGTTACCTGGGATGAAGGTGGCCCTGAATAACTGGTCTTTTGAAGTATCTCCTGCTTCAACTCCTACTGGGAATTAAGACAGTCAGCTGTCTAACTAAATGGCCTTTAGAAGGAGGAGAGCATCTATGGCACAGTAATACTGGCTCTCTGAATCTGGTTGTCATCCTCTGTAACACAGATAGGGAAACATTTTCAGACTAAGGGTGACATTCCCTTCCAGCAACCTCCCAAGGGCCACCTGCCATTGGTGGGGCCCAGAGGCAAAAGTAGGCGGAGCAATTCATGTAAATATTACCTTTGTATAGGAGGCTAGTTTCTCCTAGGGATGGGGGAGAAACTTGATTCAGCCGACATTTAAAGGGGGTCCTGATTCACACTTTCCAAAACAATATGCTCACAAGTATATGAGCAGGATGCTTTGCATCTTCCATCCCGGCAAGCAAAGAGGTATTATCAGAGTTCAAGGACATATTATACCCAAAGAGGATATGATGCAAGGCCAGTGAGGGGTCTGGCTAGCCTTTGCTTTTACAGATGCATTGGACACCAACCATAGCTGTCAAGTGTCCCTTATTTGAAGGGACAGTCTCTTATTCCAGCACCATGGCCCGCTGCTGTCCCTTATTGATGGATGTCCCTTAAATGTCCCTTAAATGATGTCCCTTAAATTTTAAAGGAAGCAGCTCCTCTCCCTCCCTCCCTGCCGACCAGGGAGGAGGAAGGCTCCAACTGTGTTGTTTGACTGTGTTGCTCACCCAATAAGAAGTCTAAGAACGACTGGGGGGTGGAGCTTGCATGCCTTGTGTGTGGCTAGTTAATGCAAGCTGAGGGGTTTTTTGAATGCTGGACGCCATTTTGTTGCACGTGCTGCTGCAAACTTTGCAGTGCAAAGCCAGGCCGGGGAGCCATCTTAAGTTGAGGCTGCATAGGCCTTGTGGTGCATGTGATTCAGATTCTAGTCAGTTGAACCTCTGGTTACAAAGTTGGTTGGACAGTGTTCTCGAAGCTACCAGCATGAGTAGGAGGACAGGAAGACTGGAGTGCCTGGAACAGGTGAGGCTGCAGGTCCCTTATTTTGGCTGCTGGTCCCTTATTTTCAAGGCTGCTGGTCCCTTATTTTCAAATCTGTAAGCTGACAGCTATGACACCAACTCCCACCATTCTTGACTAGGGCTGATGAGAACTGGAGTCGAACAACATCTGGGAGGCTCCAGGTTGGGAAAGGCTGAATACTGTACTTCCATTAGTTTATCTTTATGCATCGCACTACGGCATGATGGAATGTTGTGAGAATTTAATGGAATTGGCTTAGAATGAGCAAAGGAAGGGAGGGGATTGTATTTCTTCCATGGTTTAGATTTGTACTCTATCTACAGCTCAACTTTACAGTGTCGACTACAGCATCTTTCAATATCAACAGAAGGCTTAACAGAGCTTGAGGAACACAGTTTCCTATGCATATCCCAAAGGCTCACAGTTTTAATTAGACAAAGCAGGTTGGGGTAGCTGCAGAATACATTAAAGCCTTTGTGTCATCTTGGCTGGTAGGTCCTGCTTCAAACAAACAGAACCTTTTCTCCTCTTGTCTGCTGACAACCTGTGTCACTATCATCATGTACCAGGACTGGTGTCTGCTCTGTCTTTCCTCTTTTTATCTTGACATAAATATGCTGCTATGCCTGGCTGATTACACGCTCCAACGCCAAGGTCTCCCTGTAAAAACGTCCTCCTTGTCTCCAGTTTTCCACTGCTGACCCGAGTAATTAGAACATGCTAGTTTCACCGCTGTCTTATTAGTGTCGATAATAGGTTCTGCTTTCTTTCTTCTTTTCTTTCTTTCTTTAAAAAAAAATTAACAGAAGCAAGGATGTTTCTGTTGCACTTTGTTTGATGTTGGAAGGTATGAATGAACACACACACAAACGAACACACACACACACACACACACACACACACACACACACACTTTTTGCAAAGTGCTATACAATCTCCATTCTGCATTTGTGAGGAGTCGATGCTTTAGAGCACCTGCTCCTATTTTCTGGAACTCCCTATTGACATTAGGCTAGTGCATAGAATATATCACGGATGGAACATAGGTAAGTTGCACGTTGCATAGCTAGTGGTTGGTGTCAGAATAGGACCTGGGCAACTAGGGTTCAAATCCCCACTCAGCCACAAAGCTCATGGAATGACCTTGGGCCAGTTACTGTTTCTCAGCCTGACGACCTCACAGGGCTGTTGTGAAGAGAAAATGGAGGAGAGGAACGTCCTATGCAACCTCCAGCTCCTTCGAGGAAGGGCAGAATATAGCTAAGATAAATAATAATATTTTAAAGTATAAAATACAATATTTATATGCTGTTATGTAATACCTTAGATATGTTTATAGGTCCTTAGTTGAAGTACAGGATCAAGCAGCTACAACACTAAAAGTATTTTGTGTGATCATCTTTTGGGTGTCGTGGGTGGGGAATTTAGGCTTTGTGGGAGGAAAGACAAATAGAGAAGGAACAAGAGGCAGATGGGAAAATATCAAAGAAGTTCTGAGATTTGGGAATGGCTACCAAATCTTTCTTGGGCTCCATGATCACTGCAGATGGCGACAGCAGCCACGAAATTAAAAGACGCCTGCTTCTTGGGAGAAAAGCAATGACAAACCTAGACAGCATCTTAAAAAGTAGAGACATCACCTTGCCAACAAAGGTCCGTATAGTAAAATCTATGGTTCTCCCAGTAGTGATGTATGGAAGTGAGAGCTGGACCATAAAGAAGGCTGATCGCCGAAGAATTGATGCTTTTGTATTATGGTGCTGGAGGAGACTCTTGAGAGTCCCATGGACTGCAAGAAGATCAAACCTCTCCATTCTGAAGGAAATCAGCCCTGAGTGCTCACTGGAAGGACAGATCGTGAAGCTGAGGCTCCAATACTTTGGCCACCTCATGAGAAGAGAAGACTCCCTGGAAAAGACTCTGATGTTGGGAAAGATGGAGGGCACTAGGAGAAGAGGACGGCAGAGGACGAGATGGTTGGATAGTGTTCTCGAAGCTACCAGCATGAGTTTGACCAAACTGCAGGAGGCAGTGGAAGGCAGGAGTGCCTGGCGTGCTCTGGTTCATGGGGTCACGAAGAGTTGGACACGACTAAACGACTAAACAACAACACCACCAAATCTTAGTGGGAGCTCCCTCTCAGATTTGGTAACCTGTGTAAACATTAATAAATCAGCAAGAGGGAGATTTTTTTGCTTATAAACTTCTTATCATGCCCATGTCTGTTGCCCTATTTCCCCTATGCTAAAAAAGCACCAACTTTCTGCATTAACTCCTGCCAATAGCGGCATTTACAAATCCTTTCATAATTCTCCAAACGCTTTCATTGATGGGTAACATTCATGTTGTGTAACATGTTGAGGCCAGTTCCTCCACGTCTCCCCTCCCCCTCACACTACTGTTTTATAGCTGTTGCTTAACAGAATTAGTAACTGAAATGAACTTGTCTCTTCACCCATTTGCGATTTTGAGGGAAAGTTTCCTACCCAGCCCTGCTAATCCTTGCTGACATTTAAAGTCATCAAAGTGGGCGATTCCTCTTCGATCGTTCTCGCCAGACCTCATAAAAGATCCTTTTAACACATTGTAAAAATTAATAGGTCACATTTGATAAATCCGCAGTCTTAATTTTCAAGAGGGGTTGCTTCAACTTAAATATAGCTTTCGGGTCGATAATATAGTGTGTATTGTTAAAATAATGGCATATATGCTGTTCTCATTCGTGGTAGGACTGTAGCTCAGCAGCAGACCATGCAGAAGGTCTCAGGATCAGTCCCCAGCATCTCTGGGTGGTGCTGGGAATGTCCCTGTCTAAAATCCTGGAGAGCTACTGCCAATCAAAGTAGACAGTGCTTAGGCAGATGTACTAATGGTATGTCTTGGTATAAGGCAAATTTGTATGTTTATGCACTAGGCCCTAGGGGAATGTTTAGATCAGGCATAGGCAAACTCTGCCCTCCAGATGTTTTGGACTACAACTCCCATCATCCCTAGCTAACAGGACCAGTGGTCAGGGATGATGGGAGTTGTAGTCCCCAAACATCTGGAGGGCCGAGTTTGCCTATGCCTGGTTTAGGTGCAACTCAGCTTGCAGAAGAGGGTTTTCGCATGGGTTAAGACAAGTTAGGGACATCCAGAGTTACATATAAAAACTGTTCTGAAAATGCATTTTTTTTTTAAAAAAAGCATTAAAAAAAATATTGAATTTTCCATAAGGCTCACCATCACCATCTAGTGTCACATTGTATATTGCACTTAAAACACACCTAAAACGTTTTATTTGCAGCTGTATAGCTGAGTCCTATCAGTTTAAACAATGAGGAGTTGGAGAGGTCAGCTCAAGAAGTTAAAGATATAGAGACAGTCTGAGAATCTGGAGGTCCCTGTCTTTCTCAACTCCATGCACAGCCCTAAACATCATTTCCCCTTCAGTTATCTTGTATCATTATTCATATTATTTTGCCATTGCAGCTACCAGATTTGCTCCCTCACATAGAACAGCCTTAGAGGTGGAGTTCCTGTGCCTCCAGTTTTGTTGCATACTGATGGAGGGGAGGATGTCCAATTTGAGAAACCACTGGGCAAGCTGGCTGCAAAATCCTCCCCCCCCCCCAGAATGAAGGCAATGATTGAAGTCTACAAAAGCTCCTTTGACTCACCATATTGTCTGTGATTAAGTTTCCTTCTGTAGCCTGTCTCCATCATTGGCAAGGCATCTCATGCTGAGAACTTGGCAGGTCCTGCTGGCCAAGGGTTAACGGAGACAAGAGCTGGTTTCAAGCTGAAATATGCTGTCTTTTTCGAGCTGGGGTTGGGTTTTCAACAGATGTCTCATTCTCCTCTCCCTCTACGCCAAGGAGGTTAATTGAAGGAAAGCGACTGTACACCAGACCCAAGAGTCCCCTATTGAGATCCTTGGCACATATAAATCAGACTTAAATTTCTCCCTTTCCCCCCAAATGAATAACAAGGCCTCAAGGTCTGCTGTTCCTTAAAGCTGGCACAATTTGCAGGTAGAAATTTCACAGCTGATGGCAAGGATGCTATAATTTAATTAACTCCCTGTTTGCTGAAGGGAATGGTGTTCTGGTTCTTCAATCACAAGCATCATTGATTTCACCCTGCTGCTGGCTGTGGGAGGTTTGGATCAACACGAGGACCAGAGAGTGGACTGAAGAAAGCCTGTGATAGATGTCCGTTGCTCAGTCTAAGCTGAACTCCTTCTCTCATAATGCTACAAACTCTGGGCTACCCAGCAAAGCTGATGATTGGAAGACTCAGGACAGAGAAAGGTAAGTGCTCACACTAGTGTTTTTGGACGCGGGTGGCGCTGTGGGTTAAACCACAGAGCCTAGGACTTGCCAATCAGAAGGTCGGCGGTTCGAATCCCTGTGACGGGGTGAGCTCCCGTTGCTCGATCCCTGCTCCTGCCAACCTAGCAGTTCGAAAGCACGTCAAAGTGCAAGTAGATAAATAGGTACCGCTCCGGTGGGAAGGTAAACAGCATTTCCATGCACTGCTCTGGTTCGCCAGAAGCGGCTTAGTCATGCTGGCCACATGACCCGGAAGCTGTATGCCGGCTCCCTTGGCCAATAAAGTGAGATGAGCGCTGCAACTCCAGAGTTGGTCACGACTGGACCTAATGGTCAGGGGTCCCTTTACCTTTACCTACACACTAGCGTTTAAAGCCCTGACTGACTTCGGCCCCAAATATCTGAAAGGCAGTTTCCATCCCTACAGACCATCCCAGGTATGATGATCAGGAGAGGGGCCCCTCTGTAGGGATGTGCATAGATGCTAAGAGAGGAGATATTTATTAGATATTATCCGGCCTTCCTCACGTTTGTGAGTTCAGCAGGGTACATCCCTTTGCAGCCTAAAAGGAAGCTTAGATAGGCTCATTATAGCCTTTTAGTTTAAGTATTCCAGGATGCTTTAAGGCAGACTGGGTTCTACCCCCCTTAAAACAATAATCACACAAACAGTCTTGTAAAAGGTAAATATAACATTTACTCATGCAGAGTGTTCTGTTTTAGAGTAACAGAAACAGCAGCTTTGTTCAGGCAGGCTTAAAATGGTAATTCGGTTACAAAGAAAGGCTTAAGTCTACTTAAGCCTGAGTCTGAGCTCAGATTTAGCAGATCGTTCTCACATTTCTGACTAGTTGAGGAGATGAACAGGTAAGAGGCAAAAGAGGATGTGCCCAGGCAGGTAAGGAGAATACCTATATGGCCAGTGCTTTTTTTCTGGGGGTATGCAGGGGTACGCATACCCCTAAACATTTTGTGAATCTAACGGAAGAAGAAACTAAAAATGTTAACATTTTTAGTTCCTTCTCTAGCGTGGTGAATCATCAGTTCCATTGCCACCCCCAATGGCGGCCTCATTTTCTGTCATGATGTTTCCTGAGTTTCAGGTGGAAGCGAGCGTTTACTGTGTGAAGTAGGAGTTGGAAACTAGCACGGTGATTGGTCAGTTTTGTTGTCACCACCTCCGATGGCGGCTTCCTTTCCTTTCCCGGTGGTTCCTGAGTCTCAGACGAAAGCGAGTGTTTAACGTGTGAAGCAGTGTGGAATGTGGATGTGTGGAATTGGGAAAATGTTAGTGCACACAACATCATGCCAATGTGGAAGTTATTGTGAGCTGTCAGCTTTGTAATATGAGGTAATGCATGTTCTTTGTACTTTTGAAGAAGAAGAAGAAGAGTTTGGATTTGATATCCCGCTTTATCACTACCTGAAGGAGTCTCAAAGCGGCTAACATTCTCCTCTCCCTTCCTCCCCCCACAACAAACACTCTGTGAGGTGAGTGGGGCTGAAAGACTTCAGAGAAGTGTGACTAGCCCAAGGTCACCCAGCAGCTGCATGTGGAGGAGCAGAGACATGAACCCGGTTCCCCAGATTACGAGTCTATTGCTCTTAACCACCACACCACACTGGCTCCTTTACTGTATTTATTTTCCCTGATTTGAAGTATAAAATGCTGATTTTCTTAGGTCAAAATGAGAGTGCCCCTAAACATTTTTTTTTTTAAAAAGGACTGTACAGTCATACCTCGGGTTGAAGTAGCTTCATGTTAAGTATTTTCAGGTTGCGCTCCACGGTAACCCAGAAGTAACGGAGTGCGTTACTTCCAGGTTCCGCCACTCGCGCATGAACAGATGATAAAAAATGACATCATGCGCATGCGCAGAAGCAGCGAAACGTGACCTACACATGTGCAGACATGCAGTCGCGTGTTATGTTCTACTCAGGATGCAAACGGGGCTCCGGAACAGATCCTGCTCGCATCCAGAGGTACCACTGTATGTAGCAATGCCCTCCCCCTGTCAGGGCACAGTGGGAGTGTCTCTCAGAGTTCTCTCTAGCAAACTTACAGGAGCAGCTGCTCCTATCATATGCCTATCTAGCAAACTTCCACATCCCTCAGAAGTTCAGGATGGTGGTGGTGGCGGCCCTGTGGCAGCCCCTAAGTCATGGAATGCCTTCTGCCCCTGCGTATGTTTGGCTTTCTCACTATACTGCTTTTGGCAAATGCTGAGGATGCACCCCTTTACTCCAGCCTTTGACACCTGAGATGCATGTGTTCCCGTGACTGTAATTTCTTTTAACTATTTCTAATTCTGAATTTAATTTTTTTTGTAACCCACCCCAGGGCCTGCTGGTGATGGGCAGGAAACGAAAGTTTTTGTGGTTTTCGTTGTTAATAATAGTATCGATACATGACATAGCTAAATAATGGAATTGGATCCCACTAGAAGCAATGATGCTTTTGAATTATGGTGCTTGAATTATTTGATGTTTTTGAATTATGGTGCTGGAGGAGACTCTTGAGAGTCCCAAGGACTGCAAGAAGATCAAACCTATCCATTCTTAAGGAAATCAGCCCTGAGTGGTCACTGGAAGGACAGATCCTGAAGCTGAGGCTCCAATACTTTGGCCACCTCATGAGAAGAGAAGACTCCCTGGAAAAGACCCTGATGTTGGGAAAGATGGAGGGCAGAAGGAGAAGGGGACGACAGAGGACGATATGGTTGGACAGTGTTCTCGAAGCTACAAGCATGAGTTTGACCAAACTGCAGGAGATAGTGGAAGACAGGAGTGCCTGGCGTGCTCTGGTCCATGGGGTCATGAAGAGTCGGACACGAGTAAATGACTAAACAACAACAACAACAAAGAAGCAATGATGACCACTGATTTGAATGGCTTCAAGAGAGGATAAATTCCTGATGGCTAGGTTCTCCCTCTACTGTGGAAGGTGGAATCCCTTTGAATAAAAAGGTAAAAGGTAAAGGATCCCTGGGCAGTTAAGTCCAGTCAAAGGCGACTATGGGGTGTGGCGCTGATCTCGTTTTCAGGCCAAGGGAGCCGGCGTTTGTCCACAGACAGCTTTCTGGGTTATGTGGCCAGCAGGACTAAATTGCCTCTGGCGCAACGGGACACCGTGATGGAAGCCAGAATGCAAGGTAACGCTGTTTACCTTCCCGCCACAGTGGTACCTATTTATCTACTTGCACTAGTGTGCTTTCGAACTGCTAGTTTGTCAGGACCTGGGGCACAGCAATGGGAGCTCACCCCATGGTGGGGATTTGAACCACCAACATTCTGATCAGCAAGCCCAAGAGGCTCAGTTGTTTAGACCACAGCGCCACCCACGTCCCAATCCTCTGAATACCAGCTGCTAGGAATCACAAATGATGCTCTATTCCTGCTTCTGGGCTTTTCCATGGGGCATCTGGCTGGCCATTCTGAAAGCAGGATGATGGACTAGGTTGGCCTGATCCAGCAGTGCTCCTCTTCTGTTCTCATAGTCAATATGTTTTAGTGGTAATTCACTTAAGGCTTTAGTTTTGAGTAAACATCCATAGAATTGCCCTGTAAAGTGTGGTGCCAGAAATATAGTTATCTCTATCTGTAAATTCTAATTCACTGAAGAGCAAATAAAGATCACCAAGGGTGGCTGGCTAATATCAATATCCACAATGCTTAACAAACAAACGATATTCAGACCTCTGCACCTGAGCACCCAACTCTAACTAGGGCCAGCCTGTCCTTGGATTTGACTTCTTTGTCCCCTTCACTATTTTAATATCAAGGAGAGAAACTGAATTAAGCAAGAATGAATTGGATTTAGCATAACCTGCCAACCTGACCTAAATGCAGAGCCGTACATGTTCTCGCACTAAATTAAGGCAAATCAAATTAAGGCAAATTAAACGATAGCTAATTGGATGCAATGTTCTCAAAGGGTTGCTAATGGAAATTTGAATAAAGAATCCAATATTCAGGTTGTTAAAACTTGTGAATTGTGCCTGTTTCAGCCTTTTTACTCTAAGCTCTCCTAAGTGATGGGAATGCAAAACTCCTGCCTGTTTTACGGTTGAATGCATAGATGCTTTGCTGTAGGAATTCAGTAGGACTGGGCATGGCGAAATCAAGACTGGCCTTACTACACCACAGGGGGGTAAGTTTATCGTGCTCACACCAGACATGTGGCACCTTCACTAAAGTGGCACCCAGTACTATTTCCGCAATCTTTTAAAAAATGGATTCCAGTTTCTGTCTTCAGCTTTAGTAGTGCCAAAGAAATTCAGCTTGTTGTTCCAGAGAGTAGAGAGGCTGTCTCCCCCTCCTCCACAAATGAAAGCAGACAGATCGTAAAAACTTGCAGCGCGTATACTGCTAACCCTCTTGAGAGTTCTTCATCCAGAAGCTGGTGATGTCATCCCAGAAGAAGGAAAAGAGGGAGAGAAAACGAGCTCATGAAACCAGATCTCAAGTTACACTTGCATGTGCAAAGTGTTCTGGGAGTTTTATTTGGCATGGGTTGCATTGGTTGTTTTGGCCTTAATTTTTTGGTCAGGAAAGGCATTCCGAATGGCTCTCTTTGCAGTGTGGTCCTGTCGTTACAATTCAACTTCTGTTCATCTGGACTGTTGCTCCCAAGCTGTCTCCAAGGCTGCGGTGCCACTTCATCCAATACTTTATCTTGGATAGGATTTCACAACATCGCATCCTCGGCATCACAGATTATTTGAGCAAGGAAATTTAAACCTGGAGCATGTTGTTGTTGTTTTGGTGGTGGGACATTGCAACTCCAAATGTTGTTGGAGTCCAACTTCTATCAGCCCCAGCCAGCAAAGGCAACGATTGGGGATGACTGTTGGTTGTAGGCTAATAGCATCTGGTACGGCACAGATTTCCTCTCCCCTTTTTCGTTGTTATTAAGATGAACATCACTTGCACATCTTTCTTTCATGATAAGCTAATAGTCACCTCTTCAATTAGCAGTGGCACCTCCAAAAGACATGCAAAGGTATGAAATGGCCCTTGGACCTCTGCCCCCCCCCCCCGTGCCCTCCATGTCAGTGGACAGAAGGTCCCTCCTTATCACCACCACCACCACCACCATTTATTGCATTTAATTCATTGCTTTTTACAATAAAACTTTCAAAGCAACTTAAAGGTAAAGGGACCCCTGACCTTTAGGTCCAGTCGTGTCCGACTCTGGGGTTGCGGCGCCCATCTTGCTTTATTGGCCGAGTGAGTACAGCTTCTGGGTCATGCGGCCAGCATGACTAAGCCATTTCTGGCGAACCAGAGCAGCGCACGGAAACGCTGTTTACCTTCCTGCCGGAGTGGTACCTATTTATCTACTTGCACTTTGACGTGCTTTCGAACTGCTAGGTTGGCAGGAGCAGGGACCGAGCAACGGGAGCTCACCCCGTTGTGGGGATTTGAACAGCCGACCTTCTGATCAGCAAGTCCTAGGCTCTGTGGTTTAACCCACAGCGCCACCCGCGTCCCACTCAAAACAACTTACAAAGGTTCAAAGTACAAAACAACTTCTCAATCATTTAAATCAAAATATATAAAATAAAAATGGATGGATTCAACTCCACCCCGTTAGAAGATGGAGGTTATGAATTCGTGGTGTGGGGGGGGGAGCAGATGGAAGCAGATTTATAACCCCCCCACCCCCCCAGGCAAAAGCCTGTTTTGGTATAGAACTGGGCTCCACTCAGGTGTGAGATGGAAGAGAAGTATTGGGTGGTCTAGCACCCAGTTTGGGGTCTAGGTTCAGCTGTCTCTCAGAGTATCACCTCAGCATGAGTTTCCCAATGTGGGGGTCTTTGTTGATATTTGAATGCTAGAGGTAATTTTGGCTCAAGATGGCTGACCAAAATAACTTCAGCATGACTTCACCCGACTTGCTGGCATAATGGGAACAGACTCACAAATTACACTGTCCATGTTAAAAAGCACAATATTTTTTGGTTTCTAAAAAATCCCAGGCACTCCTCACAAGTATACTATAAAACACAAAACACCATGACAAATGAATGATTGAAATGACTGGTTATTCCCATGGTTCCAAACATGGGGAGCAATTTGATTTTTAATGGGGGCAATTTGAGAATGAGTTATTAACAGTGAATGGCCGTTTAGGCTTCCTTCACATGAATAGAAATTCACTTTTTGAATAATAAAATTATATGTCATGGGGGGAGGGGTCAGGGTTTTAGAGATGCTTCGGTGGCGCATGGCCAAAAAAGGTTGGGAACCACTGGGTTATTCAAAAATAGTTATATAAATAGCTGCATATGTCTGACTGCATAAAAATGATATTCAAGAGATGCCTGAGAGTCAAATGTAAGGATGCCTGCTGAATCTCTGCTGGAAGAGTGTTTCACAACTTGGGAGCTGGGTTTGTTTAGCCTGGAAAAGAGGAGACTGAGAGGAGATATGATAGCCAAATATCTTAAGGTCTGTCACATGGAAGAGGGAACAAACTTTAAAAAAAATATGTTTCAAAATGGGAGGTTTTCAAAGAATATTTGAAATATAAACATAGTAGTTTAAATTCGGTTGCAGCATTCGTGGAACTTCAGTGATAGTTGCAAGGCAGATATAAGAATTAAGATATATTAAGAAAAAGTTTAATAATAAAAGTGTGTACTGGCAATAAGTTATATGAAATCGAAATATGGAATAGATGGGAGGTTGGGTCTTTAGTGTTAAGACCAATTTGTGTCTTATTATTTGTTAAAAAAATTCAGTATCTATTGTTATTCCTGTGTGTAATTTGGTATTTGTGTTTTCTGTTTTCTTGCTGTATCAATAAAAAAAAAATGAAGAGGGAACAAACTTGTTTTCTTCTGCTGTGGAGGGTAGGACTCAAACCAATGGCTTCAAGTTGCAAGAAAGTAGATTCTGACTGAACATACGGAAAAACTTTCTGACAGTAAGGGCTGTTCGACAGTGGAATGGTTTCCCTCTGGAGGTTGTGGACTCTCCTTCCTTGGAGGTTTTTAAGGAGAGGTTGGGTGACCATCTGTCATGGATGCTTTAGCTGAGATCCTTGCATTGCAGGGGGTTGGACTGGATGATCCTTGGGGTCCCTTCCAACTCTATGATCTGGTTGAGGCCAGTCACACTGCTGCAGCACTGGGGGCACAAGTGAAATTAGAATCAAGTACCGTATTTTTTGCTCTATAAGACGCACCAGACCACAAGATGCACCTAGTTTTTGGAGGAGGAAAACAAGAAAAAAAAATATTCTGAATCTCAGAAGCCAGAACAGCAAGAGGGATTGCTGAGCAGTGAAAGCAGCAATACCTCTTGCTGTTCTGGCTTCTGGGATAGCTGCGCAGCCTGCATTCGTTCCATAAGACGCACACACATTTCCCCTTACTTTTTAGGAGGAAAAGAATGAGTGTTATAGAGCAAAAAATACAGTAACATCATACTCCACTCCCACAAGCCCCTCATCAAACACAGATTCCAGATTCTCTCGGAGAATATTACTTCCATAGCCAGCCTTGTGTTTGCAGTAGGCTGTGTGATTATATTGAGGGGGGAATCCTTCTCAGGGTGCTTCCATAGGTCATAAAGTTGCTGAGAGATTAGCCTCCCTCTGTATATTGCCACCCCCCCCCCGCCCAGTTCCTCTCTGCCCCCTCTATTATAAAATTAATGGGCATTCAGTTAAACTAAAACAAAGAATGTGTCCCTCAGGCAAATGTTTTTTAAAAAGAGAGGAGAGAGAGAGAGGAAGGGAAGGAGGTGGGGGAAAGAAAAGGATTTCCTTTAGTGTGCTGAATGCAAAGCCATGTTCATATCCAAAGGCAACAATGTGTATTTAGCAATGCTATAAGTGTCCCAGAAAATGAATTATATATGTTTCTCAGAATATCCTTCCAGGGCTTCTAACTACTTAGGATTTCTAGTTTCTGTTTGCAGAACATACTTGCCACAGCACATGCGCAGAACATGAATGGGCATGCAAGCCTATGTATATTTAACCAGCAGCAGGCTCCGTTGTGTTAAGTGCGGTATACTCCTGGGAAGGTCAGTGGTTCAAATCCCTGCCTCGGGGTGAGCTCCTGTTGCTCTATCCCTGCTCCTGCCAACCTAGCAGTTTGAAAGCATGCCAGTGCAAATAGATAAATAGGTACTGCTGCAGTGGGAAGATAAATGGCGTTTCTGTGCGCTCTGCCTTCTGTCACTGTGTCCCGTTGCACCAGAAGCAGTTTAGTCCTGCTGGCCACGTGACCCGGAAAGCTGTCTGCGGACAAACAGCCTGAAAGCGAGATGAGCGCCGCACCCCATAGTCGCCTTTGACTGGACCTTCCAGGGGTCCTTTACCTTTTACCTTTTTACCTGTGGAGAATGATCACTGCTACCAACCAAGACTGCCATCTCTGTTGCAGGTGCCATTGGAATTAGCCAAGATGCTTGATGTGAAGATCAGAGTTCATAGATGAAACCTCCATGTTCAGAGCTGTCAGGGAGGACTGCTCCTTTTGTATTGTTTCTCAGGTCAGTAGAGATTGTGGTGTCTAGGATTTTTTGGTTTTATTTAGACATAGATACAACCTGAGCATAGGATGGGGGGCAAATAAAATGGATGGGAAGGTAAATATAGTTTTTAAAAGATGAAAGTCTGTGGGAAAGGCATGGAATAGTCCCGTGGGACCAGCCCCATCACATGCAAGACCCTCTCTATGGCTACTCCCCTGCAGTCCACAGAAACCATAGGCTCCCCTAGCTCCTGAATTAACCATTTGATGCAGCATGTCATAAAAAATCTGGAGCACAGTATGTGAATAAGCCATTCCCTAAACTCCAATTGGACATCCAGACACTCCTGGGGCGATTATGATGAAGTGTAATAATTAGCTCCAAAACACAATGTTATATTGGCGAGGTCTGGGTTGAACAGGCTAACTGGTTTAAAAGTAAGTGTGTGTGTGTGTGTGTGTGTGTGTGTGTGTGTGTGTGTTTTGGGAAGGAATGATAAATATCTTAAACCAAAGCAAATGATACATCTTAATCCATTCACTCTTACTGACTCGACTCCCCACCTTCATTCAAATGCTCTTTTTCCCCCTAAACTAATTTTTGACCTCATCACAAACAACTCTGTGTGATTTTTTCCAGAGCTGAAGGACCAAATGGTGGTTTTTTTGAAGGATAAATAGCTCCCCATTAATTGACAGAGATGTGAAAAGCTGGAAATTTCATAATAGCTACAAAGGCAGCTCTAGGGGGAAGTAGTGGGGGGTGGGGAGGCTCAGAGGAGGTAATTATACCCTAGAGGATCAGAGGCACAGCTGCATATTATGCATTGAAAGCTCTTTCCCCCACCCACCACTGGGATACAAGTATTGCAGTCCCTGTATGTATCTTTCCTCCTAAATAATGTGGGTGTTTTATAGCAGGGATGGGGAACCTTAGGCTCAGGAGCCAAATTCTCTTCCTGGCCATTGGGACCATTTCCCCAGGCTGCACCCTACACCAACCTTACCCTTCTCCCTCCTTGATTGTTTTTGCTTGGTTGGAATGTGTCCTTGAGCTCTTGACTGCCAGGATGGATGACAGAGAAGGGTTTGCAATTGTGCTGTAAAAAGGTAACACCTGCAGCTGTTTCTCTACAAACCTTTGCCTCTGGCCCCACCCACCACTGGCTTGTGGCCCCTGGAAGGCTGCCCAGAAGAGAACGCGGTCCTCAAGACTGGAAAAGGTTCTCCATCCTTGCTTTCAAAGAGATGAGAAACAGCCCATTGGGAAATGTGCTGGTGCTATCTCTCCTCCCTGGGAAGGAAGACAACTTGCGTGGGTGATGTTGGCAAAACCCTCAGCATCTCCAGCTATTTGCTTTGTGTGATAATGACTCACTTGTCACAGAGTTCCAATCTGTTCGCCCTTCCCTACATTTCCAGTGTGCAAAATAGGAGTTTCCTCCATCCGTTATATTGCACTTGCTCGCTTCTCCACCCCACCTCTTCTTGAAAGGAGCGCTCTTGGCAGGAGGACGTGCTGGCAAGGAATGACATTGTGAAACATTCCAGGAGGGAGCAGCTTGAAGCTCCAAGCTGGAGTCTGGATTCTAGCTGACTAGTAGCTCCACAATGGAGCTCTGCCAGCACGGTGCAGTGTTTAGACTGAGTGCTGGACAAGGACCCAGGAGACCCGGGTTCAAATCTCCATTTGGCCAAGATGCTCACTGGCTTTGGGCCAGTCACCAGCACTCAGACTAACCTATCTCAGAGGGCTGTTGTGAGATACTGTAGAGAGGAGGAGAGTCATGGATGCCACCTTGAGCTCTTTGGAGGAAAGGTAGGATAGAAATCTCGCAATACAAATGGGAGGAATTTCCTAAATCTGCCCTTCCTTTAACAGCAGTTATTTTTTGCTCTCTGTGGGTAGGAGAAGCAATTCTGCTTTTAACCATCATCTTCCATTAGATATTTAAAGATCAAAAGCCTATCCCTCACATTAACCTTTATCATACCATCAATGCACTTGCTGCTCTACGAAATGCAAGAGCACTTTTACAATCAGAAATTGGACACAACAAATACAGAGATGGAACATGGCTAGAGGGGTAAATTGGGGTGTGTGAGTTCAGCCTCCTAAATTCGGGATTGTAGCGGATCCTTCAAGCCCTTATGGCTGCAATGAAACTTAAACTTCAAGGCTGGAAGGAAAAACACATCCATTTCTCAATGGTCTGAAGATCTTACTGCCCTTTCTACATTGGAATGTGTATCTTACAATCATCAATCTTGTTTGGACAACAGTTTGGGCATTCAGACCTCTTTATATGCGGATCGATGGACCTCTTTATATTAGGATTGATGGAACATTCTTATTGTCTTATGGTTAACATGTGAGGACATTCTTTTTTCTCCCTCCACCTTCTGTTGTATTCGTGCTGTACTCTCTCTCTCTCTCTCACTGTGTGTGTGTGTGTGTGTAGCTATAGCTATAACTATAGTTTTGATTTCCTAAGATTAAATATACTGAACATATGGTTGGGGTGCAATTTGGCTAGATGGATTCCAAGGAGAGCTCGCTTCCTTGACTTGGAATTTTGAAACAGAGACCATGATGAAATTGTGTACTGATTTTGCACCTGCATGGACTACTTTCAATGCATGAGACACTTAAAGCTGGCAGATGTTGACGGTGCACGTTCAGAAGCTGATCACTCCAACCTGGATGATACTGTGGTTGACTGGCTTTTTAGTAGGGGAAGAATGATACATGTTACCTTATGTTTCTTGGGAGAAGAATGAAATAATTCATAATAAATATACTAGTTGATGGGTAGATTGCCACTATTAGGGATGCTGCCCCTTGTGGTTGATTAGGAGAAAGGGCTGTGGCTCAGTGTTAGAGCAATTGGTTTTGTATGCAGCAGGTCATAGGTTCAATCCACTGGATGCCTTGAGCACCTGGTACGCGAATTCCTCAGTGTTGGCCTGGTAAGAGGAAGGGCTGTAACTCTGTGGTGGAGCACCTGTTTTGTATGCATAACACCCCAGATTCAGCTCCCAGAATCTCCAGGTATGACTAGGAACGAAGTCTAGGGACGCATCTACACTCATGGTTTTTAACATTAAGGAAGGGTTAAGGAACGGTTTTAAAAACCATATGGACACATGTTCTAGTTTTAACATTCATAATGTGTTGTTGAAATGTGACACCAGAGGGCACCAGCGACCAGGGATATAACCATTTTGATGAAAAAAACAAAGGTAAGGAATGTTTTAGTTTACAAGTATGCCCTGTGACATTTTGGAACGATGTATTTTATATTGTTCTAATAACGTTAAACAGGTCAGTGTAGATCCAGCCTAGGAATGCCAGAGGGCTGCTACTAGTCAATGTAGACAATTCTGAACTAAACGAACCAAAGTTCTGCCCTGTTATAAGACAGCTTTCTATGTTACTAATACTTCGTTTTCCAAGTTGGATTTAACAAGCATAAATCTGCCGTGTTAAATCAACAGAATTTAAGCAAGGCTTTGACACTTGTGATTTCTGCAGAAGGAATCCTGCTGTTCCATCATCCCATTCATTGACCCATTTTTCTTTCTTTTCTTTTCTTTCTCCACCTCCCTCCATTTCTCTCAGTAAAAGAAAAATGTCTCCAACATGTTGTATTTTCTAAAAACACTTCTGCGGAGAGACAGATTATTTTGCATTTCTGAGAAAAAGCCAGACACAAAGCGACATTGACATGCAGGAAATGCAACGGCAAAGAAAGTGGTTTCCTTGGCAACTGCATCCAGACTAGAAGTCCTGTGCTAGGCACCACTATCCTGTCTACACCCAGCTTCTAAGGAGGTTTGACAGTGAATGCTGAAGCTGTATCTAACATGGGAACATCTAAGTGGGAAATGATACATTTCCATAAGAGGTATTTCTTAGGTCATTGGGGAGATGAGATCTTCTTTTTGTCCCACCACTCTCAGAAGTCTGGTTGGTAGCTAGGTGGGAAGTGGTCTTCCTGCAATGACACCCAAACTTTAGCAGTACCTTTCCTGGGAAATCCACCTGGCCCTCTCCTTTGATGCCATTTCAATACCAAGTAAAAACTATTTTATTTAAATGGGTTCAGTTGGTTGATTTCGGAGGTAGAATAATAGAATCATCGGGATGGAAGAGAACCGAAGGGTCATCTAGTCCAATCCCTTGCAATGCAGAATTCACATCTAAAGAATTCCTGAGAGATGGCCATCCAACATCTCTTTAAAAGCCTCCAGTGAAGGAGAGACCACCACCTTCTGAAAATTGCTTTTTGTGTGTCAGGAGCGAGCCAGCAATAAATCATACAGAGTAAGTGAAGTTAACTCTCTATTAGAAGAAACAAGGTCTGCTCAGGAGTGCCAGGCCTAATAAGCACAGCAACTCTTCTCAGTAGGTCTTGCCCTTATGAGAGAGTTGTGGAGACTGAAGGTCTTCCCACAGCCTCCCTTTCCTCCATCCTTGGGCCCTCCCCATGCAATTTGAGACTATGCCGGTGCACCTGTCTTTGCTCCTCCCTCCTCATGCCTCTCCTGGTTCTGGGAGACAAGAAGAGAGGAGAACTTGTCACACCCTGGCTTCTTCACCAGCCTGACTCATCTCTTCCTCTTGGCCTCCCTCGTCTCCTGATTTTGCCTCCGCTTCTGCTTCTAGACTTCTCTCTGCCATAGACTCTCCCTGCTCACTAAACCCTGTTACTTCTTCAGCTTCTGGTACCTCCTCCCAGACTACTCCCTGTGATCCCTCATCATTGTCCCATCACCAATCCCCAGGCCCCGAGCCTTCTTCCCTTGGGGGGTTCCCCAGCTGGTGCCTCCCACCATTCCTCTGCTTTCAACCAGTCCATGACATTGTATGTGCAGCCCATGTGGATGAAGATCACGGTCACCATGCTTCTTTAGGCCCTATTGAACTTGATGGGATCATCTGCTAAGCAAGCGTAAACAATGTGGTGCCCCGGGGACCTTCTAGTACCTCCTTTTGTGTGCACAGGGAGGTCTCAGTGAATATCCCTTCAAAAATCTACAATACCCAAAAGGCTGCTCTTTACAGTAAAATCATGTTTGCATTGGTTCAACCTCTTCTACACTGAAACTGTTATGCCATCCAACCAACAACACCTATATTCTTACTTCCAACCACATCACTTTTCTCAACATTCCACAAGTGCACACTGCCCCCCTCCAATGTTGGTGGCCCCTTAACGTGATTCAGAAAATCCATTAAGCCCAAGGCCTGTACTTGTGCAAAACTCCTTTTGTGATACTCTTATAATACTGAAACTCAGGGACACTCAGTTAAGGTGAATATTGGAAAATTCAGGACACACTGATGAAGTGGATTGATGGTCACCAACCTAGAGGATAGGACAATTTCAGACTTCCGGGTTGGCGCGTCTGGCTAATGGCGGATTCCCTCCGAGCTCCGGAGGGAATCGGCTCAGCGGGGATCGGGTCTTGCCGTGCCGGCGACGCGGGGACCCTCACAAACCACGCACACGGGGTGCGTGGACATGGTGACTCGGCGGGCACCGCAAGCGCCCTCCCGACCCGTGAAAGAGCCTTTTTAAAGGCTAAGGATCGGGTGCCGGGGAGCGGCGTGGTGCTGTGAGTCTTCTGCTACCCCTGCTGAGCGAAGCCGCATGCCATTCTTCAGTCAGCGCTGACTTCTTCCTATCAAATTTGGACTTAAAAGCAAGAGCAACAACCCGTGAGTAATTTGAGAATTGGATTACAAATTTTTTTTTTTTGGATTTGGTACGAACGGAGGAGACGAAAAAAAAGGGAAGTCCGCCTCCTCCATATTGTTAACAGTGCAGCAAGGACCTGCTAACTAAAGTTGCGGAAAAATGTGTGTGATTGGATAAGAGATACAAACCTCACGGATTTAAAAGATCTAAGCTAAGGTGCTGGAGGACAAGAGACTATTTGTTTGAAATAAAATATTACCCTACTCAAGCCCGGGAATAATCCGAGTTAAGAGCCGGCTGAGATATAGATACCTTTGACAGCTGTCAAATTAGCTGTCAGAGTGGAAAGGACTGAAAATTGAAACTCTAACCGATTAAATTGTTACAAAATATCACGAACAAGGAAAGATTGATACAAATAAATCTAACTTTTGGATCGGAGGGAAAGAGTATCGAGCAACCAGAATCCCTCTAGAGGGGACTCTCGGATATTGCAAGAATGGAACTTAAACAAGGAATACAGGAGATACGTGCTGGCTTGAAAGAACTGATCTCTCTCGTGAGAAACCTGCTACAGAAGAATGAGAAAGGCCGTGTTTTGTCTACGAATCCTCCAGATCCGAAATTATCTGAAAACATGCTAACTGACTTGGAAAAGGACTCGTTGTTCAAAACACAGGCAGCTGGACAAGGGAAAGAATTCAAGACTGAGGAGGGAAGAACACCTGCCAAGCAAAAGGAGCCAAAAAAAGTGAAGGCTGAGATGTCGTACAAGAGAGGAGAGAGACTGAGACCTGTCAAGAAGAAGCACAAATTGATCAAGGTGAAAATAGGACTATTTGGAAAATACAGATTTACGAAACAGCGTTGGAACATTGGGTACAAGCAAACAGGTCCAACTGAAAGAATCATCGCCAGCTCTGAGAAAATAAGACACCGATCCTGGGAGATAAGCACGAGAGATTTTCAAAGAAATCGGCTGAAAGGAGTTGTGAGAGACTTGCGTGCCTCGGACGTGAGATCGCCAGGCTAAAAAGATGGACTTAATGTGCTTTGATTAAGGATTAAACCGGGGGGAGAAGGGTGGGACATAACAGTCTGAAGGGGGCTGAAATTTTTGCTTTTTCTTTTTATTTTTTTAAAATAGAGATTAATATTATAAGAATGGGTAATCCGTGGGAGGGAAACGGTGGCAACCTTAGGAAAGGTTTTTAATTTTTGGGTTTACATTTTTGTTTATTTTTTTCATCTATATATAGAGGATCAAGGGACATTGGCTAATGAAATGATAAAAGCACAATATTGAATTAAAGAACAATTTTATTATTAAAGTGAATATAATGAAATTAGGGATAAGTAATTTTAATATAATAATATACAAGATGTTTAGAGGAAAACTTGCTAGGACAAATAATTGGAGTTGGGAAACAATAGGAGGGGATGTGGGGAAGTCCTGAAAAGAAGCTACTGAAAATAAGCATGAAGAGGAGAAACTCTTTTTTCTTCTTTATTATTCTTTTATTGTAATGTATGTTTACTTAAAGTACTTAATGTAACCTTTTTGGAAAATTAATAAAAATTATTTTGAAAAAAAAAAAAAAGACAATTTCATGGGGGATAAAGTTATCAATGGCTACTAGCCACAATGCCTATAGCTTTCCTCCATTGTTGGTGGTAGTGTGTCTCTGAATACCAGTTTCTGGGAGTCGCAAGTGAAAAGACCGCTGTTGCATTCAGGTCCTGCTTGCAGGCTTTCTGTAAATATCTGTTTGGCCACTGTGAGAACAGGAATCTGGACTAGATGGGCCCTTTGGCCTGATTTAGCAAAGTTCTTTTTATGTATTATGGGTTTTATGATCGGGACCTTGGATCAGAACCTAGGAAGTCACACTTCACAAAATATTAGCAAGGGATCTAAAAAGGAGGAGGAAAAAAGTGGGGCAAATAGGGCAGTCACTTACCATTTTTAAAATAGCTTTTAAAAATGACTACCCCTGTTAAATAGGACTATTGGAGTGTGTTGTGACTCCTGTCCCAAATAGAATAGCGTATTTTAACATTACTCCCTCAGCTCCTCTTGCCTTGCCCCAATGTAAATGAGACTGTGATCTCCCACTGTTTACTTGCTTTGGGATGGTAAGTAACAAGGACACCGCAGAGAACAATGAGCAGGGGTTTTTTTTTTGGTTTTTTTGTTTTGTTTTAGCATTAACAGTTAATGAAAATAAATGCCAGCCTGTGCCGGGCTAATTTCTAAATACAAAGCAAGGGCCTGTACGATACTAATGAGCAATTATGCCTTTTCCCTTTTCTTCTTCAGTTTCCACTGCAAAGATTTATGGTCAATATCCTGATAAATGCCATCTGGTGCTGCCTGATTTGTGCAATGGCGGGGCGGCAGCAATGGCTTCTGCAGCATAGTTACTTGCACTAATAAGTCAGTACTGCAGATTTCAGCGGAAACTCAATTTTCCTTTAACAAGGCATAATGAGAAGCATATTAGAGTATCAACAATGAGGAGCACAAGATCCACAGGAGAGCTGGGAGGAATCCAACGAAGGCTGATCGCAGGCTCATTTCAGGATGACCACCATGCTTTTTACTAGAAATTGGGAGCATAGACTGATGGGAAAAGAGATGGGGATCTGATCACAACATCATAGGTAAAGGTAAAGGTACCCCTGCCCATACGTGCCAGTCTTGACAGACTCTGGGGTTGGTGCGCCCATCTCACTCTATAGGCCGGGGGCCAGCGCTGTCCGGAGACACTTCCGGGTCACGTGGCCAGCGTGACATCGCTGCTCTGGCGAGACCAGAGCCGCACACGGAAACGCCGTTTACCTTCCCGCTAGTAAGCGGTCCCTATTTATCTACTTGCACCCGGGGGTGCTTTCGAACTGCTAGGTTGGCAGGCGCTGGGACCGAGCAACGGGAGCGCACCCCGCCGCGGGGATTCGAACCACCGACCTTTCGATCGGCAAGCCCTAGGCGCTGAGGCTTTAACCCACAGCGCCACCCGCGTCCCTCACAACATCATACATGCATGTATATATGGCACACTTTCTTTCCTAGTCCCTTTCAGATCTTTTGGACTACAATTGCCATCCTCCCTGTCCATTGATCATGTTGACTTGGGCTGTTGGGAACTGGATTCCAGTAAGACCTGAAGGACACCATGTTAGGGAAGACTGATGTATAACATAGGTTGGCAAACTAAGGCCCGGGGGGCAGGATCCAGCCCAATCACCTTCTAAATCCGGCCTGCAGACGGTCTGGGAATCAATGTGTTTTTACATGAGTAGAATGTGTCCTTTTATTTAAAATGCATCTCTGGGTTATTTGTGGGGCATAGGAATTCGTTCTTTTTTATTCTTCTTCAAAATATAGTGGCACCTCTGGTTACGTACTTAATTTGTTCCGGAGGTCCGTTCTTAACCTGAAACTGTTCTTAACCTGAAGCACCACTTTAGCTAATGGGGCCTCCCGCTGCTGCCGTGCTGCTGGCACCAGATTCCTGTTCTCATCCTGAAGCAAAGTTCTTAACCTGAGGTACTATTTCTGGGTTAGCAGAGTCTGTAACCTGAAGCATATGTAACCTGAAACGTATGTAATCCGAGGTACCACTGTATAGTGGTACCTCAGGTTAAGAACTTAATTTGTTCTTAACCTGAGGTACCACTTTAGCTAATGGGGCCTCCTGCCGCTAATTATTTCAGATGCTTGAATTACCAAATTGGAATGTGCATTTGCACAACCAATATCGATTTGTGGGTGTGATACTTATGGAATGGGAAGCCTCTTTGCACAGATCGCAAAGAGGCTCTTTCTAAACGGGAACATTTGGCTGGAACTGATATCTAGTTGACATACATCTCAGCTCTCATTAGTAAGAGATTGGCTGTAACCTTCCACCTGCATTCTCACCTTTGGATGTATTGCACTTCAGTTCCTCTTGCTTCAAACTCTGCTAATCCTTCTTGCGGATCAGATACACAGTAATCTTCTTTTGCAAGCCAAAAATCACAATAGGCCTCAAGGACACTGTAATCTTGCTCTATCAGGCATGATCTTTGCAAACATCCTGTGCTCTTTGACTTGTTTTCTTCTCTCTCCTCTTTCCCCATCAACAGAGTCACAGTTTGCTGTGAAATTTGCTTGCACCTTTGTTCTGTTTTCAATACTTTGTGGTGTGCCCTGGTTCACCAAGAATCATGTTGCCTTACGCATGTAAGAAGACCACTGCGGTTTAAGGAGGAAAGTGACAAGCTGGGATGCATGTGGAGAAGGAATGGAAACCAAGCCTCATGAGAAATGGTGGAAGGAGTTGGGTATGTTTAGCCTGGGGAAGAGACGACCAAGAGATGTTATGACAGCCATCTTCAAAGATCTGAAGGGCTGTCACAAGGAAGATGGAGCAAGCCTGTTTGCTGCTGCTCCAGAGGGTAGAAACCAAACCAATAGATTCAGATTGACTGCTCCCTTATTGTAGAATTGCCTCCCAAGAAAGGTTAGACTGGCGCTCTCTTTGCTGTCCCTCTGCTGGCAGGTGGAGACCTTCCTATTCAGACGGGTCTTTGACAACTGAGTTGCAGACAATGCTGATCACTGGGCTACAACCAGGGCAAACTGTCTTTTAATTGCTGCTTTTAAACGTGTTTGATGTAATTTAATTATTGTGTTTAACTGGTTTGTTTTCATTTGTTTGTATTTTATAATTTAGGTTTTTGAAATGTTGTAAGCCACCTTGAATACTAACGTGGAAGAAAGGTGGGTAAAAAAATAAGTAAGCAAACAAACAAACAAACAAACAAACAAACAAACAAACAAACAAATAAATGCTAATCGAGTGCACAGCTTCTGCTGCTGTTTCAACAACCTAACTCTGAATCTTTCTTCATGTCTGCTGGACAGCTCCTTTGCCTCACTACCAGGCAGCACCAGAGTTGGTAGCAACTAGACAACACCATTTGGCAATGGGGAAGCTGGGAAAACATAAAACCCAAGTTAGCATCCTACCCTAACATTCTGGCGTGTGTTAGAAAAAGCAGCTACACACCCCTTCCTTTCTAATTCAATCTCTGGCTTCCATTGTCCACCTATAAAGAAGAAGAAGAGTTTGGATTTGATATCCTGCTTTATCACTACCCGAAGGAGTCTCAAAGCGGCTAACAATCTCCTTTCCCTTCCTCCCCCACAACAGACAGTCTGTGAGGTGAGTGGGGCTGAGAAACTTCAGAGAAGTGTGACTAGCCCAAGGTCACCCAGCAGCTGCATGTGGAGGAGCGGAGACGCGAACCCGGTTCACCAGATTACGAGACTACCGCTCTTAACCACTACACCACACTGGCTTTGATTAATTTGCTCTACTGTGGTGTACTTGGGTGAAGGGGGAGGGAATCTTTAACTCAGCTGCAGAGTTGCCTGCTTTCCATCACATGCTACTTAGCTATTCACTCGGTGTGTCCTTCGTTGTTGGCAAATGCAATACCAAGGAATTAATTGAGGGCATTCCAGAGGAGCTGTAGGCCATGCAGCAAATGAAAGTGGTAATTAACAAATGCTTTCCTGAGAGGCGCTCCTTATCAGGGGGTTGATAAAGGAACCTAGATTTGTTCCTACCTTGCATCTCTCTGATGGGTGAAAAAGGGAATCACTTCTGATGCCCTGCTTCTTCAGCAGTTGAAAAACAAACAAAGCCAAGGATTGTATTCTTAAGAACCTTAGATGAGCTCTGCTGGATCAGGCCAGTGGTCCATCTAGCCAAGCATCCTGTTAACACAGTAGCCCAACAGATGTCTATGGTAAGCCCCCAAGAAGAAAAGGGGTGCAACTAAACTCTCCCCACCTGTGATTCTGAGAAACTGATACTCAGAAATATACTGTGGACATAGAACAGAGCCATCATGGGCAACAACTTAGTCTCAAACTAAGTTCTACTTGGAACACACCCACTGCTTTTAATGGACATAATGTGTTTGTGGAAGAGGGGGTTATGGGTTTGTTTTGCTCTTGTTTTTATTATGTATTATGTATTTTGTTTTTTTATTTGGTGTTTTTATGCTGTGAACTGCCCTGGGATCTTCAGATGAAGGGTGGCATACAAAATAATTAAAATTTAGTCATTTCCATTCATTAGTTTTCACATGCTGGGGCGGATCTACACGTGTCACTTATAACGTCAAAAATGCGTTATTAAAATGCAACAGCAGGGGAGCGCTGCAGAGCAGTGAGCCGCTGGCAATGGAAAACTGCCATTAAGCATTACAGTGGTACCTCGGGTTAAGTACTTAATTCGTTGCGGAGGTCTGTTCTTAACCTGAAACTGTTCTTAACCTGAAGCACCACTTTAGCTAATGGGGCCTCCTGCTGCCGCTGCGCCGCCGGAGCACGATTTCTGTTCTCATCCTGAAGCAAAGTTCTTAACCTGAAGCACCACTTTAGCTAATGGGGCCTCCTGCTGCCGCTGCGCCGCCGGAGCACGATTTCTGTTCTCATCCTGAAGCAAAGTTCTTAACCTGAAGCACTATTTATGGGTTAGCGGAGTCTGTAACCTGAAGCGTATGTAACCTGAGGTACCACTGTATAGAATATATTTTTTTAAAAGACAAAAACAAAAAAACCGTTTAGGAGATCAATGTTGATCCAGCCTTGCTGAACACATAGGAAAGGACATTATGAGGATGTTGGAGTTTGAGCATGTTTTTTGGGTTTGAATTTTCGCTAGGCTATAGAGACTCACTTTGCTTACCTTTGGTAACACATATACCCTAGTGACACGGGACGTTCTTTTATACTGAGTTAAGCTATTGGCCCATTTGGTTCGGTATTGTCTACCCTGACTTGCCATCAGTGTAGGGTTTCAGTCAGAGTCTCTCCCAGCCCTATCTGAAGATGCCATGGGTAGAGCCTTGGGCGTTTTGCATGCAAATCAGATGTTTTGACGTGGAGCTACAATCCTTGCCCCATCTTATTTTATGCTCTCAGCTTATCTTTCCTCCCCAGGGAAGGAGGAGAATTCCATTTGGTTCTCACCTAATTTGCACCTCCCAGGCTAACACATGGATTGGAACGCAGAACCTTTGGTTGCCACTCTGTCGATTTTGGCAATGCCGTACCAAAAACAGATAGGGAAATGCACATTTGAGGGGCTATGTGTAAAATGATGCATATAATGTGTACTTTAGGGGAAGTGTACATACTTTAAATTAGATTATTTATGTGTTTGTGTAGTTCTGATTCCTCCCCCCCCCAAGCCCTGCACAAAATGCAACAGAACAGAACAGATATGGAAATTGACTAATCCAACCATCCCTATTCCTTACTGGGTTGTTGAAAGAATAGAATGGTGCTGTATCACTGAGCTATATGGTGCCTGATGTATTACATAATTAGCAATATTCAGAAAGAAGAACTTTGTGTCAGGAGCTGCCCTGATCTTTCTTGCCTGGATGTTGTCACCTGCTCCTCTTCTGGATCTGATCTGGGGGAGGAAGAGAGCTTCCGGGGAGGGGCTGCTCTTTATCCAAGGCAAGAAAGCCAAAGCCATCATTGGCACTGACTGTAACTTGAAGAGGTTGTGTGCTTGAGCTTGCTCTTCCCTCCTCCCTCCTGTTCCTTTTTTCTTTTTGTGCCATGACCCCTTTAGACTGTGTGCCTGATGGTAATGAATGATTTTTGAAGGCTGCTCTGACATAATTTTTGTGCAAAAGGACAGGGTAGGTATACTGCTAATAATAAAGAAATATATTGTAAGAGAGATGGAAGAGGGCAGGATGTCTGCCTCAGCTTGACAGTGCCTCTTGGATATCTCCAAATTACAAAAACTCATCTACCCAGTGCTTTTTTTTCTTAAAAAATGTTTAGGGGTACTCTCATTCTCCTACTCATATTGAAATACTGCCCCTCAATGAGGCCAAACCTAAATTCACAAAATATTTAGGGGTATGTGTACCCCTGCATCCCCCCAGAAAAAGCACTACTTCTTCGAAAAGCCACTGTCTTGATCACTGAAACACCTTTAAAACCTGTCAATTGTGTAGTGCTTTTTTTTTTAACTGCTCTGAGGACCATAAACAGCTTCCTAAAGCAAGGGGGAGAGTGTTATTAATTACATTGCCTAATGAACTCATTTGGCTCTCTTCCCGGCTTCCAGAAGAACACTCATACCAGCGCTTGGGATACTGTTGTTTCCTTGTAATTATGTTTATATGGAAAGTTAATTTTTGTTTTCATAAATTGATTTGAGGCTTCTGGAAGCTATTTTGGAGATAATTAACTTTGCCCACACAGACCTGCAGGAGAAGGGTTGTTTGTTCAGCTTATGAGGTACGAAGGGAAGATTAGAGGAGGGTTTGTGTCAGCAGGGAAGGGGTGTTGTGTTTGAGGGTGGGGGCAGGAGGAGAATAAAGTATGGATGCAATTGGGCCCCCTAAAACACAAGTGACAAACATCAGGACTGGGGACCAAGGGCATCCCACCAAACATCTCTATCCCGCCCTTAGGTAGGGTTGGTAAAATCTGTCAATTTTGGGCTTCCTTTTCCCCTATGGCAATTCAGTTCTCCACATTCCCACACTGATTTGTGATTTTTTTTTAAGGACTTGTGGAAATTCACCAGCATTTTAGTGCAAATTTCTCCTGCTACACGCATTTTTGCATGCAGTTTTGCTTAATATACACTTTTTATTTTGCAAAGCTGTTGCTGGAAACCACAGGAAGGAAGAACGTTCTTGTGTTTGGGTCCTGCTTAAAAGTTTCCTTCAGCCATTTCCTTTGCTGAGAGAACAGGATGCCATATTAGATAGTCCACTCCCTGTATCCAGCAGGGCTCCTCTTGCATTCTGATGGTCCTAATCACCCCTATTTTCACCATTTGTATGCAGTTTGCCCCACTGTGTGCTCTTTTTTTGGGGGGGGGGTACACATTACTTGACTGGAGAACTGCACTGCAAAATTCGGAGAACTGCAAATTTCAAAGGACGGATGTATTTCAGTTAGTGCAGCGTTACAGAAAGTGTGAATTAGGTTGGATCACTTTTGAATGCAAACTGAATTGAATTTCTCTTCCAACCACAAGACTCTGCTTGGGCCATATTCCCTTCCTCCCCATCACTGACCCAAGGGTTTTTTGCCTGGCTGGAATGTGTCCTTGAACTTTGATCAAGCCTTTCAATTGCCCGGATGGAAAGGTAGATGTGTGTGTGTGTGTGTGTGTAGAAATTAGCATACTTCACAAAAGTAAATTTTGCCTTCATTGGAAAGAAGAGAATGTGGCCTATGTGCTGGAAAAGATTCCCCATCTCTGCCTTCGCCGAATCCTGTCAGATACATAGCATTGCAACAACATCCCATTCATTGAAAGCTCCCTGGTTAGGTATGATAGGGTCACCCACACAATAGTGACAAAGCTGCAGCCACTGGGGAGGGAGACAGCATAGAAGCATCACACCCATAGAGTGAAATAATGGTGAAACAAAGTTAATCTTGATGCAAATGAGGTCCAAAATCAGACCCAGCAAATATTCAGTGTAGCTCTAATTTCAGCACAAATGCATGAATTTATAGGTGGGGGGAGGTGGAGAGATTTGCACAAAAAACGTCCAGTGCACCAGAATGGGGTCTGACCCAAGTAGCCCTCCTGAAGTCCATATCTGCAGGACTGGGTCCCATTAAGTCATCAATCACAAGTCTCTTAAGGAACCTTGAAGACCTACCCTTGGCTTTAGCAGCCAACTCTTTCCTCCCAATCAATCTGTTAATGAGCAAATTCATTATGCATGGAGATCCATTAGGGAAATGCAGAATAACCTTGGGATGCTGACCACCGCTGCTGCCTGGATCTAGCCGGAGAGCAGGACAGCACTTGAGCAGCTCCTGACTCTACAGATATCTGGCCAGCAGCCCATAATCTGTTCAGGAGCTCAAGCATGACCTCTTTGAAATGCACGGGGAAGACCTGTGGGAATTCAGGTCATGTTTAATAAAGCTAATGATGGCCCAGCTGAATAAAGCAGCTCTTACCAGTGGGCACCCAGTGTCAGCTCTTAAAGGAGCCACAGCACCAATGGTACCAGTGTTGTGGAAAGCCTTCTCTGCTGAAAAAAGCAAGGCCCCATCAGTACTGGCATTCTGCGGGTTCTGTTTAGGCCAGCACTCCCCTGAACTTGACCTTCCTGATCTCATTTTTTTCCACTCGTTCTTTCAACTCCTTTAACTCTTTAAATCAAGTTTGTCTTATTGCAAATGTTAATTAAAGATATTTGTAGTGCTTTTGATGGAATTGCTCTAGTGCATATTTTTATTATGTATCAATTTTATAATTGGTTTTATACTTGGAAACCACTTAGAAGCCATTTATGCATGTATGTGGCATATAGGCCAGATAGAGAATGCATTTGGCCTCTGCGCCTGAGGTTCCACATTCCTGACATGGATTAAATAAATTACTCCCCCCAGGGGAGTTACTTGGTATTGCAAAACCACGCCAGTGAAACCACCCCAGGTCCAAAGTTGAATACAGTATTACCCGGTTTTGAGTGCAATGCTTTTTAATAGATTCAGTTCATACCTTCGGCTACCAGTTATAAAGTGGTGTTTAATCACAGACAATAACTTGCTAAGGGACCCAGAATCATAAAGGTAAAGTACCCCGGACAGTTAAGTTCAGTCAAAGGCGACTATGTGGTACGGCGCTCATCTCGTTTTCAGGCCGAGGGAGCTGGCGTTTGTCTACAGACAGCTTTACGGGTCATGTGGCCAGCATGACTAAGCCGCTTCTGGTGCAATTGAACACTGTGATGGAAACCAGAGGTGCATGGAAATGCTGTTTACCTTCCCGCCACAGTGGTACCTATTTATCTACTTGCACTGGTGTTCTTTCAAACTGCTAGGTTGGCAGGAGGTGGGACAGAGCAACGGGAGCTCATCCCACCATGTGGATTCGAACTGCTGACCTTCCGATCAGCAAGCCCAAGAGGCTCAGTGGTTTAGACCACAGTGCCACCCACTCCCTCCACCTATACCATATCTATACCATGACTCTCAGGGTCAGGAGATTCTCTTGGAGCAGAAGAAGTCCGGTCATTTCTAACTGAATGCAAATTATACTTTGGCAGGCCTGCCTATAAATGCTGAAAGAGGATCAGAAATGATAAGAATGGACATGTCCATTCAGGATTTGTCCCCTTTCCAGCCCTCATTTATACTTATTTGCCACAAGAGCATTAACAAAATGGAGTGGGTATCCTTTCGTTAGAATTGTGCACAGAGACCAAAACTACACATCTTGTAAGCAGTCCGCGTACATGCTCATCAATTTTAGAGTTGTCGATTTGCATTTTTACACTCCGTGTCTCCTGGGCGAATTCCCAGGTTTACCATTTCATGAGTTACATCGAGTGCTTCAGTCGAGAAGTGGGGGCAGGGGGAAAGGAATTTTGCATATCAAAGGCGAGCATGCTGGAACAACAGCCCCGGATGAGATCAGAAACAGAACTTCCAGGAGACACTTGTAGTGTTTCATCTGCAATTCATGTCGCTAGAAAGAGGCAGTGTGTGTTATTCAGAGTGAGACTGCTTATTTCAAAGGCTGATCTTTCTTTACCCCCTCTTTAAAAGAGAAAAAAGTCTGGCCTTCATTCAAACATGAATGCAGTGTGACTTGCTCCATACAAATGTGTTCACTTTGGGGTGGGGGATGGCTAGATTACTTCAGTGACTGAAGGATCCAGCTGCCACTGTTGGGCTCAGGTGCAAACCCTCCTGGCCCATGAGATAGGGAGAGGGAGTGAGCATGGCAAAGTTCTTATGCTTAGATGACTTTGTGGCATGAAGGGCCCTTGACAAGGGTCATAATCATTGGTAGGGATGGGGGAGAAGTTTGCTTTGGTTTGCATTTTAATGCAAATATACCCAATCTTCAATTCCTGAACCAATATAAGAACCAAATTTTCAATTTTTCAAAATGTTCACTTCTTCAGATTTGGCTATGCAGAATTCTCCAACTTAATAAAGTCTATGAAAATGTTCCTGTTTGGGGAAAGTGTGAATACAGGACCAGCAGAAGTATGAAGCTGGAGGAGCAAAGACAGGTGTGTTGGCATAGTCTCAGATTGCTTGAGAAGGACCCAGGGGAGGAGGGGACTTAGGAAGCTGTGGGGAGACAGAGATTTTTAGTCTTATCAACTGATCCATGGGGTAAGACCTACTGGGGATGAGTTCCTGTGATCATTAAGCCTGATATTCTGCCAAGGCTGTGCAGATCCTGTTCTTAATATTAAAGGGTTAACTCCAGCATGCACAGTGTGATTTACTGCTGGTTCACTCCTGTCATATGCTCATGGTTGACAGGAACTCTAGTTCAGCAACATGTGGAGGATCACAGGTTCCCCAGCACTGCCTTAGTTAGAATTCATTGAGAATCCTTCTCCACAGTGCAATTAAGCTCTTCGACAGGTGCATCAGCAGAGAAAGCAACTTCCCTGAAGATAGGAAGTATAACAATTCAATACGGTGATATGGAATCTGTGGCGCTCTAGAATTTGTTGGTCTATGACTTCCATCATCCCTGAGCATTGGCCAAGCTAGATGGAATGATTGGGAATAGGATCCCAACAGCATCCTGAGGGCCACAGATTCCCCATCTCTATTCTTGGCCATGCTAGACAATGAACAACCATAATTTGGGATTAAACTACAACAGGAAAGAATGTCTGAAAAGGTTGACAGTAGAGATGGAGAGCCTGTGGTCCCTCCAAAGGTTCTTGGGACTCCATCTCCCATCAGCCCCAGACAGCATGGCCAATGGTTGTGGGTGGTGGGAGCTGAAATGCAGCAACATCTGGAGATCTACAGGTTTCCCATCCCTGGTCTAACAGATGGGGTTCAGATAATGGTGGACATTGCCATAGGATGTTTTTTTAATGGCCACACTCTTCCTACAGTGTTTCCCCTGCACAAGTGCTTCTATTTCCCCCACCAAAAGAAAAGGCATTGCTTTCCCTGAAAAACACTGACACGCTGCACCAACCTTATTGACAGATCTGATACAACTCAAGCCATCTCTTCCAGTGGGTAGGTAGGAGAATGATCCATCCCTTTTGAGCATTGATTTTTCTGTCCTTGTATTTCTGGAATTTATGGAACCTGATGCATGAAAGGGCAAATTCGATTTCCAGGCCCTTGAAAGACTAAAGTGGGTAGTATTTTACATCCCTTCCACCCACCTTCCGCCATAAAGAATAATAATAATAATAAAGAAGATGCTGGGACTTGAAAAAACAATAGGAACAGCAAAGGAACAGCCCACATTCGCTTTGCAAGACATTTGATAGCTAGGCAGACTTTGGGGTTTCTCTCCCACATTGTTATAAAATGTGCCTTAGGGAACATCCCCAAATATCTGAGCACAGATCAAGAGATGGTACGAGTCCTCTTAGTCCAGAGAACATAGGAAGAGCCCTGCTGAATCAGGGCAATGACCCATCTAGTCCATGATCCTGTTCTCACAGTGGCTGATCTGATGCTTATGGGAAGCCCGAAGGCAAGACCTGACTGCAGTTGAAGTCTCCTCCAACACTGGAGGCAGAAAATAACCATTATGACCAGTAACAATTGATAGCCTTGGGGATTTGTGCCATCCTCTTTTAAAGCCATCAAAATGTGTGATAGGTAAAGGACCCCTGACCATTAGGTCCAGTCATGGCCAACTCTGGGGTTGTGGCACACAAGTCACTTTATTGGCCGAGGGAGCCAGCGTACAGCTTCTGGGTCATGTGGCCAGCATGATTAAGCTGCTTCTGGCAAACCAGAGCCGCACACGGAAACGCCGTTTACCCTCCCGCCGGAGCGGTACCTTTTAATCTACTTGCACTTTGATGTGCTTTTGAACTGCTAGGTTGGCGGGAGCAGGGACCAAGCAATGGGAGCTCACCCCGTTGTGGGGATTCGAACCGCCAACCTTCTGATCGGCAAGTCCTAGGCTCTGTGGTTTAACCCACAGCACCACCCGCATCCATTTAAAATGTGTGCTACTATAATTTAACTATGCTTCATTGGATGCCCCTAAATTCTAGTATTATAAGAGGGGGGTTCAGGCACAGTGCTATGGGTACACAAGGGGCTTGTTCTCCAAGCCTTAACCTATTGTCAGTGGCCTGACATTCCATTCCAGGTCTCAGCCCTGCCCTGCATGCATAACTAAAATGAATTTATTATTTCAGGATCGTAGGAAATGGCCTAGCTCTGCAATGTTTATTCTGACTGCTAGGAACTCTCCAGGGTTTCAGACACAGGTCTTTCACATCACCGGCTACCTGATTCTTTTAACTGGAGATACAGGTAAAACTCTACCCCTGACACTTTCCCTATTGAGAACGTTTATAACTCCCCTCCACTTTGCCGTACATCTGGAATTTCCTAGACACAGCCGGTATTCAGATCAAGTAAACAGCGTCACGGCAGAAAATGCGGAAATGTCTGGGAAAATCCGGACTCCATCCAGATTTCATTAAAAGTAGTTCAAAAACTCATTTCTTTTTGCCCCCCCCCAAATCTCAGCAACCTTTGTGTCCGCGTTTTCACTTTTTAAAAAGAATATGGCAACCCTACCCGTCTCCACAGCAGATGACAAAACCACCCCAGAAACACTTATGGATAAAGACACCCTACAAAAGCCCAGCCCCAAACAAAAACCCACTCAACCATACAATGAAATATAAATATAATCAGATAATAAGGGTAAGCTTCATGGCTTGGTGGGGGTTTGAAGACAGGTCTCCCTGGTCAAAGTTCATAGTTTAGGCCAGCTGAGAGCCAGCGTGGTGTAGTGGTTAAGAGCGGTAAATTCGTAATCTGGGGAACCGGGTTCGCATCTCCGCTCCTCCACATGCAGCTGCCGGGTGACCTTGGGCTAGTCACACTTCTCTGAAGTCTCTCAGCCCCACTCACTTCACAGAGTGTTTGTTGTGGGGGAGGAAGGGAAAGGAGAATGTGAGCCGGTTTGAGACTCCTTCGGGTAGTGATAAAGCGGGATATCAAATCCAAACTCTTCTTCTTCTTTCTCCAACAAGATATTTTGGACTGCAACTCCCCTCCAAGACTATTTATATGGCCCTTGGAAGTGACCCCAGGCCACACTTCTTCCCCAGGCCACACCCTTCACTGGCCATATCCCCCCCCCGGAATGTGTCCTTGGACTAAATTATTTCCTCTTACTTGCTTGCATGGAAAGATGTAAATGTGGAAACCTCTGGCTTCTGTGCGGCTGGACTGTAGCCTACTGCACAAAGATAAAAGCCACATCTGTTGCCGCACCCAACACTGTCATGTGGCCCCTGGAAGGTTATGCATGACATTCCCCACATCTGAAACAGAACCTTGGATTTGGCTAAAGCGGGGTGTGAGTGTGGGCCGGCCCTACTAGGCATACTTGTGAAATGACAGAGTGAATTTCCACCTTACATTTCTCCCACCCTGTGGTTCCTGTTATCCTGTAGATGACAAATGGTGGCATTTCATTTCAGCAACATGCTTTGTCTTGGGTTCCTGAACCTCACCTTGTTTTATTGTCTTCAGGATGGCTTCCGGTGCATGTGCAACAAATTTATCCTGTGCGCCATTTCAAATCATGCCGAGGAGGAGAAACATGTCACAACTACTGATTGCACACAAATGACTCCAGACTGCAGTTTGAAACCCTGATGTCTCAAGCAGCTCTGCAACTTGTTTTGATCAATTAGTCACCATGCCAGGCAAACAACAGGCAATCCCCAGGCACCTTCCCTGTCTATCTTTGGGCCAGGAGGGACTGCACAGGCAACCCGCTATTCTAACCTGACAGTCAGTTCGAAGACTTCCTCAAATTCAGATCTGCTCTTGTGCCAATTTTCATGGGTGCCCCCAGTACCCCGCTGGCGTACGCACCTCCCTGCCCCATGTTAAAAGTGTGGCACATACTGTAACAGCTTCATGGTGAGTAAGGTAAAGGGACCATTAGGTCCAGTCATGACTGACTCTGGGGTTGCGGCGCTCATCTCGCTTAATTGGCTGAGGGAGCCGGCGTACAGCTTCCGGGTCATGTGGCCAGCATGACTAAGCTGCTTCTGGCAAACCAGAGCAGCGCACGGAAACGCCGTTTACCTTCCCACCGGAGCGGTACCTATTTATCTACTTGCACTTTGACGTGCTTTTGAACTGCTAGGTGGGCAGGAGCAGGGACCGAGCAACGGGAGCTCACCCCGTTGTGGGGATTCGAACCGCCGACCTTCTGATCGGCAAGTCCTAGGCTCTGTGGTTTAACCCACAGCACCACCCGCGTCATGGTGAGTACTGGCACCTTAAAAAAATAAATCACTGGGTACATCACATATGATCATTGTGTGGAGAAGGTGCAGGCTATGCCCCAGGCTCTGCACATTACATGAGATGTGTGAAAGAAGCATTTAGGTCAGGGTTCATCCTGTTTTGTTTGTGGGGAGGTTAGATGGTGTTGTGTCAAATAAAATGTCACCCCACACTTTCCAATGCATTTCCCCATCAGTTTCCTTGTTGCAAGGGGAAGGGAGTTCGTAGTGCAAGGCCTCCCAGAGAACTACTATTAAAGTTGAATTTGCTGGAATTTGTGAATCCCTCCTACAAAGAAGTCAACAATATGGAAGTGCTCATTTTCTCTGAAGTTGGAGGTGGCTGTCTTATGTTCTAGAAAGTCTTTTCCCTATATACCTGAAGGAGCGCCTCTGTTCCCACCAAGATCTAGCTTTGAGGGTCTTCTGGAGGTTCCCTCACTGTGAGAAGTGAATTTGCAGGGAACCAGGCAAAGGGCCTTCTCGGTAATGGTTCCCACCCCGTGGAAAGCCCTCCCATCCGAGGTCAAGGAGATATGTAACTATACAGCCTTTAGAAGACATCTGAAGGCAGCCCTGTATAATAGGGAAGTTCTTAAGGTTTAATGTTTCATATATGTTGGACGTTGCCCAGAGTGGCTGGGGCAACCCAGTCAGATGGGTGGGGTACAAATCAAACAATAACAATAACAATAATAATAGTAATAATTTCAGAGAGTGAGGTCTGATGTATCTTCTGCCCCTGAGATGCCTGTCTAAGGGGCCATAGGATGGGAAATTAGGCCAGGAAAGCATCTTCTCTCACTTTATACCTAGCAGGGATGGGGAACCTCAGGTCTGAGGGCAAAATGTGGTGCCCCAGGTCTCACAATCTGGTCCTCAAAACTTTCTCTAGCCCACCCTCTTGTACCCTCAGTGTTTTTGCCTGGCCTCTGTCTTGCCTGGAGGGAGGATAGAGAGGGGTGGCTTGAGTGTGTAGAAACTAGCTGACTGTACAAAGGTATGATTGATATTCTCTGCCCACTTTTGCCCATGGCCATGTCCCCCACAGGCACATGGCTCTCAGAAGCTTACTATGAAAGGAATGTGGGGCTCAGGCTGAAAAGGGTTACCTGAAACTGATACATAGTCCCACGCAGCCCTTCCCTGGGTTGACTCATTCTTTGGTGGCAGAAAATGTTGCTGTTAAGAGAACTGGCTTTCTGCAAACTCTTTTGCTTGAAACCAGTTTGTAGAGAAGCCATTCCCACTTAGACTAAAAGCCTGATTAGATGTTTCTGTTGTCTCTGATATTTAATTTTTTTAAAAAAAATATTTTGGGAACAAACACGTGAAGGGGGGAAAACACACACACACACACCCTAGTATATTCCTGTAATTAGTCTAGAAATGGAAGCAGAATTCTCTCTGTGTTTGCTAATGCATGCTTGGCCCCCCCTCCCCCCTGCTGAGAGTGAAGTGATAATGTGAGTATTATGATTAAATTACGTTAATGTGCAAATATGTACTGATTTCATCTAAAGAGCACTTTACGAGTTTCCTCCGTAAAGCTGTATAAACACCAGTAATCTGTACCGCAGCGGGCCTCGTTAGTCATCGGCCACGTTTAAATCTATCAAGCTGGGAGGCTGAACTCACTCTGACATCTTTGCTTTCAAAGTAAAGCGCCTACCCCTGGGAATAGAAAACTCAGTTATTACCACTTAAACGTGAAGCAAACGCTCCGTTTTCGGAAAGGAATCAGATTCATGGTTCCCCCACTCCCACCCCACACAATTCAACATTTTTTGGGTTAATGGAACAAGCTCATGGCAGCACAAATGACTCATTTGTCTTTTGTTGTTCTCTTTGATGTGCACAGATGATGACCTTGGGGCTATCTAATGGGTGTGCTTCTCTGCTCCAAAGGCTGGTTCTGCGTCAGGGGCAGATAAACTTTTTAAAGCTCAAGGGCCACATTGCCTCACAGGCAACCTTCCAGGGGCCGCATGCTGGTGGTGGGTGGGGCCAGAGGCAAAAGTTTACCTGTGTAAACTGGCTTACATTCCATACCCGCCAACATTTCTCTGATGAAAATAGTGACGCCCTATTCTGTAGTAGTAGTAGAAGTAATAACAACAGTAATTTTATTATTTATACCCTGCCCATCTGAATGGGTTGCCCCAGCCACTCTGGGAGGCTTACAAAATAAAAACGTAATAAACATCAAACATTTTAGCAAAACTTCCTTATACAGGGCTACCTTCAGGTGTCTTCTAAAGGTTGTATAGTTACTTATCTCCTTGGCTCAGAAGTTGCATAACTCCATACCCTCCAGCATTTCTCCAAGGAAAATAGGGCTGTCCTACCATACCCTCCAACATTTCTCTGATGAAAATAGGGACATCCTAAGGGAAAGCGGGACATTCCAGGATCAAATCAGAAAATGGGACGGCTTCTGTAAATCCGCGACTGTCCCTGGAAAATAGGGACACTTGGAGGATCTGACATTCCAGCAAAAGACAGAGGTCCCTGCACATATCCCTTTCTTCTCTATCTGGACAAGTGAGAGGCACTATGATATGCCCAACCAAGCAAAGGCACCTGAGGGTGTGAGGCAGGGCTGGGGCCTGGTGATGGTGTGTGGGATCCCTCAGGCCTGAGCTTCTGCACTTCTGCCATAGCACTTGTTCTCCGAGGTTTGTTGAAGGTTCCATTGCTTGTTGACATGGTCCCATTTCTTGTATTGTCAGTAACACATCCCCTTCTCAGGCCACACCCATTGTACCACATCAGAACACTGGACCATCAGTTAGTAGAACATGAGACTCTTAGTCTCAGGGTCATGCGTTCAAGCTTTATGTTGGGTAAAGGATTCCTGCATTGCAGGGGTTGGACTAGACGACCCTCACGGTCCCTTCCAACTCTATAATTCCATGATTTAATAGATAGCACAGTGTCATCTACATCGATGGTGGGGAACCTTTGGCCCAATGAGATCTGGAAAAGGTCCAGATTTGGCCCAACACACCATGCTTTCCAGACCCCACAGCTGAAGGCATACATGAGGCAGGCATGGGCATGGCTGCAAAGGAACAACTGGGAGCTTAAAGGGAATCCTGATGGTTCATTTGCAAGCAAGGCTCTCTGTCAGCACTTATCAGAGTGGATCTGCATTAGGGAGCACCTTCAAAGGAGGTTGCTGAAACAGCTGATTCCGGGTGCCAATCACTTGACATCATTACCTCCAATAACCTCTGATGTTATTTTTGCAGCTAACCAAAGCAGTTCAGAAAAAGCTATTTAACTGATGCTCTGATTTTTTTTTTTTTAAAGCAGTTTCTCTCTCCTCTCTCCATTCCCCCAGGCTTTGGCACTTCCATTATCTCTTAGGAGAAAAACCTAAGAGGAAGAACTTCATGAAAGAAAGCAAGATTGCATGTGGAGGGGAAAGAAGCTCATGGATCCCTCTCCAAAATAAACTGGCTGTCAGAAGCTGGCTTGGCAAGATCTCCTTGGGGGCTCTGTTGACTGTTGTTACTGATAGGCTAGTGGCAACTGAAAGAGCTGTGATCGGGTGAAGAGGAGGGGGTGAGGATTGATGGTTTTCCTCCATATGCAGGGGAGCAAACAACAACAGAAGAAGCAAAAACAAAGTTTGTGTGACACATACGTGATGTTTCTCAGTCTGTTTAGAGACTACAATGGAACACAATAACTTTGCAATCTACTAGCTCTGTGCTACCCACGCGGGTGGCGCTGTGGGTAAAACCTCAGCGCCTAGGACTTGCCGATCGTGAGGTCGGCGGTTCGAATCCCTGTGGTGGGGTGCGCTCCTGTTGCTCGGTCCCAGCGCCTGCCAACCTAGCAGTTCGAAAGCACCCCCGGGTGCAAGTAGATAAATAGGGACCACTTACTAGCGGGAAGGTAAACAGCGTTTCCATGTGTTGCGCTGGCTCGCCAGATGCAGCTTGTCACACTGGCTACGTGACCCGGAAGTGTCTGCGCACAGCGCTGGCCCCCGGCCTCTAGAGTGAGATGAGCGCACAACCCTAGAGTCTGTCAAGACTGGCCCGTATGGGCAGGGGTACCTTTACCTTTACCTTTAGCTCTGTGCAAACACCACGGTGTTGATATACAAAGCATGCTGTCTGTGAGATTGTGGCAGCAATGTAGGGCAGAATCCAGCAAGGAAGGATGCAATGTGGCTGCATCGAAGGAAGAGTTAGACTTAGTTTGCTAAGGACCAGCTCTATCTGGCTCCTCCTTCCATGAGCTGTCACTAGGCAGCAGACATTCCATCAGGCAACAGCAGAGTGAGAGCAAGGAAGCAGGAAAACTACATCTGCTCTGCTGAGGGACCACCTCCACCAGATTCCCCTCCATCCATCAGCTGTCATCTGGAAGTAGAGGTGCTTGAACAAGTTGGTTGGGGGTTTTTTGTGTGTGTGTGAAATTAAGTATGAATTGAACTGATACTCAACTCATTGACTAGCACGAAGATCATGCTTGTGGGCTTTCCACAGGCATCTGATTGGTCACTGTGGGAGCAGAATGCTGGACTAGACAAGCCTTTGGTGTGAGTCATTGCAATAACAAGCAGTCCTAGCTGGACTGTGCTCAAGTTACTGAAGTAGAACGAACACTTTCTTCTTTGGCGATCACTCATAGCCAAGTAAGATTGTCTTCCATAAACATGGTTTTAACAATGAGTCCGTAAGTGGCTGTGGAAGCCAATTCTGGATCCACACGTACTTCCACAGTGGGGGCATTGGTTTCTGGGCGGGAGTTGATCACGGTGTGGATTTGCCAGGCGTGCCTTCCTCTTAGCATGTTTCTCCCTTGCGTCCTGAGTTCGAGCGTCTTCAAAGCCCATGACACCTTTGGTAAAGGCTGTTCTCCAACTGGAGCGCTCGCAGGCAATTGTTGGTGTTAATACTACATTTTTTTTTTTAGATTTGCCTTGAGACAGTCTTTAAACCTCTTTTGTTGACCACCAGCACTACACTTTCCATTTTAAAGTTCGGAATAGAGTAGTTGCTTTGAAGATGATAATCAGGCATCTGCACAACATGACCTGTCCAACGATCGTTGATGTTTTCAGAGACACCGATGATGGAATCTTTCGAGGAGTTGGAGATGGTGTTTATAAGTGGTCCATGTTTCACAAGCATACAGTAAGGTTGGTAATACAATAGCACACACACATACAAACACCACAGGTTTTTAACAGTTATCCTGCTCTAAGCATGCTCAAAGGTTTTGTTCCTGGGCTGTCCAAATTCCTGAAACTGAATAATTCCAGCCCTATACCCACAAGCCAAATATATAACAATTCCTCATGTTCCCTAATTTCAGCAGGAATTCAAATAATGTTTTCAGGATCCCTGCTGTATTTTAAATTTATTTCTTACCCTTCCTCCTAGTGAGACCCATATCTGTTTTTCTCCTCTCTAGAGACAGAAAACAAACACATTTTGCACAAGTGAGTCAAACAGCTAACTCAGGATGCTTGAAAAGCTTGTGTCCATAAAATACGCCTGTATATTTTAAAAACGGTAGGGGAACTTTGACAGTGTTTGAGTGTTCCTTTGTGGCTGATCACAAGTTAAGTTCACCAGGAGTGTTATCTTTAGCAGCTGCTGCTGCTGCCTGACAAATTAAGTTTACAGTGTATCTTAAAGGTGCTCAAAATATCTCTGGTCTTATGGGTCAAATATGATAGTAATTCACTTTAATACTGAAGGATATTCTAACTGGCCTTTCTGCGATAACCTCTTGGACAAAAATAGAGCCCTTCACATGGTAGGTTCAGAAAGCACCAACCAAGCCGAACGGATGCCACAGAGATGCCCAAACCATGTTTTGAGAAATCAACTATTCATTTTCAGTACAATCTCATGCCTAGTCAGAAATAATTCCAAATGAATTCAATGGGGCTTACTCTCAGGTAAGTGAGGTTAGGATTGTAGTCTTAGTTATTTTTCACCCACCACCCTGAGATCACTTCTATGAGTTTTGATCAGATCCATGGGCAACACCAGGGTTTTTTGGGGGGTGGGGGGGATGGTGCCTTTCATTTCCTTTAACCCCCCGCCCCCATTGTTGGTTCCAGTATCTTCAGAGAGCTGCTGTGTTGGCAGCCCAGTCCTTGTTTGTATTCCCACTTGTTTGTGATAGTGCCCCAACCTGCCCCTAAAAGAAATGGGAGAACGTTGTCCTCCCTCAGAAGAATTAATTAGTGAGATCCCTCCCTCCAATTTTACTGCTCATGAATGGGGGACATAATTGGGAAGGGGCATTTGTGTTTCAAATCATGGACACTCATTTAGAAGTAAATGCTTGGCAACAGCTCCTTGTTGAAAGTAAGGATGGGCAGAGCAGTCTGTTTTCATTCTAGGTCAATTTTGCACATGCTCATTCCATCCCAATTTTTCTGGTGGATTTTTTTTTTAAGGCACAAAAATTTAAATTGTATGCACGTTCCCTTAAGGTAAGCACATTATATGAATTTTGTATGCATTCTCCTCCTAAAATATGAATTGCTTATGCTTCTTCAATGCATTTTCCCCTTAAACACACATTTATGCATGCATTTCCCCACAAAATATACATTTTCCACACATTTGGGTGGGGGCTGAACTGCTCAGCAAAAAATTGGAGAAGCATGTGATCTGATGAATAGCTGCTTTCCAATCTGTAAATTAGTCCAGAAACCAATGCACTAGGCTGGTTCACATTGAAATGCAAACCAAACCAATTCCCCCTCTATCTCTAGTTGACAACACACTTAATGGCAAACATTGGTTTGTTGCAATGCAATGTGTGAAATGGTCCAAAGGATTGGCCAATGGCGACTGATGTCCATTGGGACTGGTAGGGTGGACGGCAGGGAGGCCAACAGTAAGTGGAGCCAGAGCCAATGACAGCCAAAGGTGGAAGGCAAGAAGGCCAATGGTAGGTGGAGCCATGATGCAGGGCTACAGCCAATGACAGGCAGAGCCAATGCATTCGAGTTTTGTCTCCATCCTCCTGCTTGCCGAGTTCTGCAAGGGCAACTTTGAGACCAAGGAGGAGGAAGCCTACAGACATTGCCACCCTCTGGATGGCTGAGGGCAGGCTGAGGTTGAAGGGGCAGTGCCCTGTTTGCCATTATGGACTAGAGTCCACTGGGATTGGCTGCCCCTCCCTGCCAAGCATCCTTGTGGATGCAGGAAACAGGTCTGCAGCCACATAATGTGTGGAGTCACCTTCCATCTTTGCCTGGATTACTGCGTTCTGCTTATACTGCAGTTCATTTCTTGGAAGATCAATAGAACAGTAGGGATGGTGACAGGAGTCACAGAGGGGGGCGGAGATAAATCCCACACCCATCTGCTTTAATGGAACTATTTAGAGCGTTATCTCTGGGAAAACAGAATGTTGAAAGACTGATGATGTAATTGGAAAGGAGACAAATTAAGATATGTTTCCCTGGTGAGTTTTCTCTTCCTCCCTCCCCAAATAGCTCTGAGGTGCACATTTAATAATACCACGGAGTCCCCAGCCTGCACAGACACTCTTGTCACTTTGAGTTAGGCTAGAATCTTTAACGTTGTTACACGGGAATATAAAACACTGTTGCTGGGGAAAAGGGATGGAAACCCAAAGAGGCTAAATGCAGGAGGTGGAGAAGGAGGATATGAGCAGTGGAGACTAGTCCTTTAGGGCAAGTGAGGCAAGTACGTCTCCATCTGCCCACAGCCAACCTCCCCATCAACCTCCCTCCTTACTTAGAACCGGTCCAGGAGCTACCACCTGGTGTCAGCTTCCTCCTCAGTCATAGTGTTGATTTTGTAGAACTTGGCAGGGAGGAGGATAGGGACAAAACCAGAATTTGCTGGCTCTGACTGTCACTGGCTGTTTCTTTGCTTGCTGTTTGGGCTCCCTGGAATGTGCTCCACCAGTCCCAATGGGTACCAGTCTCAACTGAATATGAGCAATGGGCAGAGAAGGCAGGGCCTGCCCAAGGTACTTTGGCACCTGAGGTGAACCACAAAATAATGCCCCTTCCTTGCCAGGGAAGAAGGAGTGAGTGAAGTTCTGTGGGAGATTTGCCACCAAGTCTAACAATGCATATTTTTGCAGGTTAGCATGATGTGAAGGGGTTAAGATCACAGAACCACATTGCTGATAGCAGACTCAGCCAGATGCACTTCCTGTCATGTGCTCTCCTCTCCACACACTCCATGTTTAGTCCACTGTGTATGACAACATGGTGGTTCTGGGGAGATAGGGGAAACCAAATATGTCAAGCTCAGAGGGAGCAAGTGAATAAATACTGTACTGGTATATTGTGTGTGTGCATGCATAATGTTTTAGGACACAATTTTGCCAAGTATATGCATATTTGTAGGCAATTTCTCCTTGAAATAATACACTTCTGTATGTTATTTTCACTAATGTATCCAATTTTGGGGGTACACATTTTTGGGTTGGAGATCTGCAACCACAGGATCTGGAGAAGTGCAGATTTCAAAGGAGAGCTGGATTTCAGTCTGTGCATCGGTTAAGTGTGAATTTGGGAATTTCACCTTAAATGGTGAACTAAATGAATTTCTCCCTCTTCCTTACTCACATGCCTGTTGATTCTCACCACTGTTGTTTGCTCTCTATCCTACCAATTTCTCTGAGCCAGGGAAAGTGAGCAAGCAAGCAATGACAGTGAAGAGGAGGAACACCTACTTCCTTGCTTGCCTGCCTGGCACTGTTCCCAGCAAGTGAGCAAGAAGTGGGTGGCAAGAATTGTTTGCTGAGAAGGAACAAGAGCAACAACTGCCAGGCATCACAGCCAATGTCTAGTAATTAAGTTACACAGAGGCATACAGTTTATAGGTCCTTCTGGTCAGTGGAATCCCTGCCCCACATGTCCTGGAGAATGGAAGACTCACAGAACTGAAAGAGACCTCACTGACTCCCACCAGCACTGAATGGTGGATTGTCAATGCCAATGATAGCATGTCCCTTAATGAACATAAAAAGAGCCTGGTGGATCAGGTCAGTAGCCCATCTAGTCCAGCATCCTGTTCTTACAGTGGCCTACAAGATGCTCTAATGGGAAGCTCACAAGCACAGCATGAGCACAACAGTGTTCTGCCCACCCATGAGACATCGTTCCTCTGGCAGTGGAGACATGGTTACTAGGTGAGGCAACTGCCTCGGGTGGCAGGATGCACAGGAGCAGCAGATCTGTCCCTCAAGGAATGCATCGCCTGCAGACTACAGTGTGGGTTGGAAGTTGGTTGCCTGCCAGCTTTCACTCTTCCCAAATGTTCTGCCACAATTTTCAGCTCAAATAAAATATACTGAAATATTTGAAGGAATTAATATTTTGGAAGAAAAATATGTACCGGTAATACCTCTGCTAATAGAAGCTCACACTTAATTTTTTTAAAGGACATTTGCATGTATTTAGTTTCAATTACATTTTTTTAAAAATGCAATTTTTAAACAGTGTAATTGTATCAAATTGCATTTATTTATTTAAAATGAGCAGTTTAATGCAGAAACAGGATGGAAATATTATTACAGGGAACAAAAAATTGACATGACGTGGAAGTAGACTAATTAGTCTGTCCCTAGGGACTAATGCATAATTGAAGCATGCAGCCTCTCAATTCACCCCCCCCTGCATCCCTGGGCAGTCGGTATGGTGCCCTCCTGATGTTGCTGGACTCTTACTTCCATCTGCCACAACCAGCATGGCCAATGGTCAGAGGTGATGAGGGAGCTGTGGTCTGCAACATCTGGAAGGCAACACCTAAGACCATGGCCAACTAAGTCCTACTCAGAGTGGACCCATCAAAATTAATGAACCTGCTAGCCTGGCACATTGATTCCATTGGATCTATTCCAGGTAGTTAGGTGGATGTATGAAACCCCCTACCCCAGTATATCTGTAAGAAAAGAAGCCATCACAAAATGAGGGCAGTGAACCTCAGTGAGGGGTTTTGGGTGCTACAAGTTTGTCTTGGTGTTCACCTCCTGAAAAGTGGGGAAGCCATGAAATCGTTAGCAAATTGATGGCATTGCCTGTGTCATTTTCCCCAGCCTCAAAAAATCCTTGTTTTAACAGGGGGTATCTCCCCTAAGTGTTCAACAAACACGGGGGTTAATCAAATCTTCTTATATCTTGCCCTTTGCGTAATTAAAGCCACAACAAATGGCGCAGTTGACGTTTTGCATCTAATTGTGTTTAATGAAACATTAAAGACAATTAAAGGCATTACGGTGGCAGGCTCCTCTTATACCCTCCAGAGTTATTATGGGCTGACGAAGTGCTCTTATTGACTCACTTGGCAAGGGTTTGTTAATTGCGTTAGAAGCTGATCGCTGTCTGGTGCTTGTCCTAAGCACACCCAGCCCAATGAGGACAAACGGCAGCTAGTTTAATTCTTTATTGACAAAGCACACACTTATAGTAGCTCCTAAGGTGCCCAGAACACACACACACACACACACACACACACACACACACACACACACACATGCTTCTGGTGGTTAAGTAGCTGGCATCCCCTGTCCAGGCTTTTGCTCTGTGCTGGACAGTTGGAACCACAGTGTGACAACGGCTCCACCCGAACTTAGGTACCCTCACCTGGTGGGGTGTATGCAAACCACCTGTGACTTCTCCTGCAAGGAAGTTGCCACTATGCCTACCTCTACAAGACTCTCCCGGGGAAGGGGATGGAAGGGATTCTACCAGCCCTCCCCTCTCAGAAACAGTCTCTTCCTCCACTTCTGACACATCCTGCAGCTTCTTCCCCCATCTCTGACTGCTCTGACTCTTCCCCTTCCTCCAGCTCTGGCTCCTGCCTCCCACGTAGTACATGCAAGAATGTATATGGAAGGCAGGAGAGGATATATTAGTTAGATATTATTCTTCCTTACTCACATTAGTGGGCGTAGAGCAGAGCGCATTCCTTTGCAGCAAGTAGGAAGGTGTTGATAGTTGGTTTCAGCCTTTTGGGGTGGATCTACACACAGGAAAAAATGCTATAAATAAGTCAGAAATTAAGTCATTATAACAAAAGAAAAATGCTATTGAAAATAGCATAGATTTTATTTTTTTACTCTGCAGTGCCATCTGGTGTTGCATGTTTATAACGCATTCGAAACGCTGCTTTTTGACTAATGTAGCTGAGTCCCTGATGAAGCAATCCAGTATGCCTTAGTGCAACCTGGATTCTTCCTTATTTCCCTCTTCAAACAGTAACAACACAAAAGTCCTCTTAAAATAAGAATAAAGTTTACTCACAGTTAGTTCACATTCAGTAGCAATCGGAAGACAGGCTTAAGATGCAGTAACAGGCACATTCTGTAGATTAGATTGAAGAGAACAGAAGTCTGAGCTAAGCCTCAGGCTTACAACATGGGCCTACATCTTTTGTTATGGATGTTATGGATGAACCATGTGCAGGAAGCATATGAACAGCAGAAGAGAGAAGATCAAGAGAGCCAAGAGGAGAATGGCTACATGCCCAGTCTTTTATTTATGTCATGTCCATCTACCTGGTTGTATGTGGCTCCCATAGGTTTGACAGGAAGTACTCCCTTGTTGGAGCCACATTCCTCTGTGTGCCCAGTCTGGCAAACAGGAAGTGTTGGACTTGACCGCTCTATCTGGATATCCCAACAGTACAAAACCCTATAAATTGCCGAGCCTTTCTCCTGGATCATCATCTGCCTCCCCTGCCTCTGCCACACAACCCTCAGAGCCCTGCCAGTCCCCTGCATACTTACATTGTCATTTTGTTGTCTTTTTTTGAACAGGCACATGATCAGCCTTTGAGATGTTGAGCGAGGTTACAGGTTATCTTTCCATAAGGTCAAGGCTGTGCCATGACAGAGTTCTAAGGTACATGGTTAGGTGTAGTCTAAGACATTGACATGGCTGACTCACTATCCAATCCGGTGTTTCCTTGGAGGTGGAGTGCACTCCACTGATGGAAAGTGGTGTTAGAGTCACATCAAGTGGCTCTGCCACCAAGTCCTCCTGCTTCCCTGTTGAGAAGTCCCCTTGAGGACCACGACATCTCCAAAGATAACATTCACATTGATTGCTCTGGCCACTGTTGGCTCTGGCCCTGTGCAACACTGGCATCTGGAGCTCACAAGGTTTCTGAGAAGGGAAGAATTCTGAGGGGATGATAGAGAAGACTGGAGTGTCAAATTCAGCCCCCAGGGCCTGAGGTTCCCATCCTTGCACGTGGTGGCTACTACATTAACCAATTCTACCACCAAAGGATGGGCAAACTTTTTAAAGCTGGTTTCTCATCTTTCCTAGGAAAGATGGAAGTTGTTGTCCCAAAATATGCGGAAGTTCTTGAAGTTCACCTTATGGAAAAAAATATTGCCTCCCCCTTTTCAAAACATGTCCATTGGTGACTGAAAGCCAGACTCCTAAATGTGTGTGTGTGTCTCCCCTACTTTTTAAGGAAGCTAGTCAGGTCTCTCCATCTCTGATGGAATGACTGTTGTTTAAATCTTAGTCAAGGATGTCGCTATTAGATGACTTCTCTCAAGATGAAGGGGAGAAAAGAGGATGATCGATGACCAAATTGTGTCTCCGGAGCTTTTCTGTCTAATTTTTCAACTCTTAGGAAAATGCTGCCAGTTGAACTGTCTCCATTCATCACAAAGAAAATATGGAGAGAAAGTTTAATTTATTTTGTAAAAGAAAATATTCTTCCTCCTTGACTTTTTTTCTGACAGAGGTTATATTGTCACTGGTCTGACTATTTTGAGGCAAAAGAAATTATCTGGATTCTCCTGCTGGGTAATAATTAATAACCCCCTTTTTCTGACAGCTGCAAGCAGAGATCCTAGGCTTATACACATGTACTTTGAACATAATTGCAAGAAGTCTCTGCACATATCTAAGTCTTTGTGTGAAAGAGTGTGCACTTGTTAACTTGGTACAGTTCCACTACTGTGTACACAGATACACACACTACATCTGTTAAATGTTACAGGTATGAGTGTACAGCCTTACTATTTGTGTACAGAGCTACACAGAATGCACACATGTCACATGTGAATAACTACATGAGTGTAGAGCTTTACTATTTGTGTACACCGATTGTACACTCATTCAACATATTGTGTGTATATTCCTTCTGAACCCTCTGTGACTGCATCTCCCACATCTTTTTAAAGGTGAAGGCAGATGGGCACCTCAAGGTAGATAAATGATTATCTCCATCCACTTGGAGGAGGCAGGAACAGATGGAGAACCATTGTCTTGCTCTTGGCAGTGGTTGCTGGAATATCAAGGATGAACTATGAGCAGGAGCTCCCCCCTGGTTTACATCTTTGTTGAATAACTGCTAATGGAGATTCTCATGATGTCTAAGTCCCTGTGATTTGGCCCATGGTGACCCCTCCTCAAACTTATCCGTGTTTCCAGCAGGAATTAAAACTGAGGATGGTGGGTAGATAAGTGTAATTGCCTCCAACTATCCTGGTCTCGGGACGCGGGTGGCGCTGTGGGTAAAAGCCTCAACGCCTAGGGCTTGCCAATCGAAGGGTCGGCGGTTCGAATCCCCGCGGCGGGGTGCGCTCCCGTTGTTCAGTCCCAGCGCCTGCCAACCTAGCAGTTCGAAAGCACCCCCGGGTGCAAGTAGATAAATAGGGACCGCTTACTAGCGGGAAGGTAAACGGCGTTTCCGTGTGCGGCTCTGGCTTGCCAGAGCAGCAATGTCACGCTGGCCACGTGACCCGGAAGTGTCTCCAGACAGCGCTGGCCCCCGGCCTATAGAGTGAGATGGGCGCACAACCCCAGAGTCTGGCAAGACTGGCCCGTACGGGCAGGGGTACCTTTACCTTTACCTTTATCCTGGTCTCATGTTTGCTAAGGTTGCAGGTGTAACAGACAGATCTTCACTTTCAAAAGGAGCAGGGAGCAGGCAAAGGTTATTTTACCATTGGAGATGTACTCAGTCATATGTGTGCCTCCCGTTTACAGAATGGTAATCTGCTCTTCCTGCTCTCACATATGGGCTGAACCCAATTAGTACAGTATTTAGTGGTTTCTTAAAGCTGGTTCCTTATTCCTGTGCTGTGATCACGACCTGGGGCCCTATTGCCATGCATCCTGGAGAAGGCGAAGGCGCCCACAGAGCCAAGTGTATTTCTTTGGTGAAGCATAACTATTCAGTAGGTTTGATTTAATTCCGACAAAATGAGGGTCATTAAAGAAGTTATGTTGATTGCCTTGCTAGGTCCACCAGAGCTTACTCCAATGAGATATTTTTTTTTAATGGCTTTGTTTATGAAGCCTCTGGAAACAACAGACAAAGCACTCATCTGCTGAGAGGGCAGCATCCGTCACTGTTTCTGCCACCATTGCAAAGCACCACCAATTATTTCCTTTCCAACCAGGCTGGGGAGCCTGTGGCAGGCTGGGGAGAGAGAAATGACAGAAGCAAGGAAGCCAGGCCAAGGGAGAGAATCTGCAGCACCTGATCCATTTATCACACAGTTAGGCATAGCTAGGGATTGGGGGGTGGATTAGATTCAGTTCTCATTTTTAAGGGAACCTACCTAATCCACGTGCAAAATATGGTCTGAAGCTCAACATCAAAAAAATGAAGATCATGGCCACAGGTCCCATCACCTCCTGGCAAATAGAAGGGGAAGAAATGGAGGCAGTGAGAGATTTTACTTTCTTGGGCTCCATGATCACTGCAGATGGTGACAGCAGGCACGAAATTAAAAGACGCCGGCTCCTTGGGATAAAAGCGATGACAAACCTAGACAGCATCTTAAAAAGCAGAGACATCCTTGCCAACAAAGGTCCATATAGTTAAAGCTATGGTTTTCCCAGTAGTGATGTATGGAAGTGAAAGCTGGACCATATAGAAGGCTGATGGCCAAAGAATTGATGCTTTTGAATTATGGTGCTGGAGGAGACTCTTGAGAGTCCCATGGACTGCAAGAAGATCAAACCTCTCCATTCTGAAGGAAATCAGCCCTGAGTGCTCACTGGAAGGACAGATCGTGAAGCTGAGGCTCCAATAGTTTGGCCACCTCATGAGAAGAGAAGACTCCCTGGAAAAGACCCTGATGTTGGGAAAGATTGAAGGCACAAGGAGAAGGGGAAGACAGAGGACGAGATGGTTGGACAGTGTTCTCGAAGCTACAAACATGAGTCTGACCAAACTGCAGGAGGCAGTGGAAGACAGGAGTGCCTGGCATGCTCTGGTCCATGGGGTCACGAAGAGTCGGACACGACTAAACGACTAAACAACAACACCTAATCCACACTTTCTGAAACGATGCAGGAACAAAAAAACAGCCATCCTTCCAAATTTGCATTTCCCTGAATTTTGCGATGCAGTTCTCCAGCCAAATAATGTGTACAAAAATATATATACTAGGGTAAAGTGTGCATACAAATAGTATACAAAAACACGTTATGCAGGGGGGAATCAGTTTGCAAATTGGGCCAAATGGGTTTTGGAAGAAATTTGCATTAATATACTGCTGAATTGTCATGAGGACTTAAAAAAATAATATCACAAACTGACATGAAAATGGGGAGAACTGAGTGGGGGGAAATGAGAAATTGAACAAAATCAAAATCGGCAGATTCTCCCATGGCTAGGCATAACAGAGGCAATGGAGGAGTGAAAAAATTCAGCACCTGTGACTTAGCTAAAACTTCAACAATACATAATTAAAATGGTGTTGTGGGAAGACATTTGGGTGTGTGTGTTTTCAGCAGGAAAAGCATGTCTCCTCCTTGCTGTTTCTTTGCACAAAATCTCTCCCCCTTGCCAAGCTGTTAAAAAAAGAAGAACTGCACTAGGCCTCCGTGATCTGCATTTGCACATGAACAGCAGCGACCTTTTACAGAGCACCGTGTGCAGGTACACACTCTCTTTGATGGCATTTCTTTGATCACTTGAGACTGAACTCTGTTCCCACCTCTTTTACAAATACAGGTGTTGGAACCATGTCTTTGGTGTAGCGACACCTACCTTTGGAACTGTGCCATTACATATATGTGCAATAATTTTAAGTGTTTCTAGACATGGAATGGGTTTTTAATGTTTCTGTGTATGCTATTGTGTAAACTGTTTCTGTAGCTTCAGTTGTGTTATATGTGTTTTCATTGTATTGTGAAATTGCTTTGAGATAATCCATAGGCAGTGATAAATAAGTGAAATTAATAATAACAGGGCATTCAGTTGGTGGTTGCTTTCAAAAGGTACTGTTTTCTGGATAACTATTTGGGCAGGTTATTTACAGTGAAGTATAGGTGTTTAGGATTATTGTTTTAAAAAATAGATCTTTTGTTTACTCTTTGTTTATTAAATGACATTTAATAAATGCAATGTCATTTTCTGATTTCGTTTGGTCTATTTGAGTCCTCTAAATCCATTTAAGTTCCTTAGACTGTGAGCCCCTAGGGGATAGAATTAATATATTTTTTGAAAACTGATGCAAGACGCTATAAGCAAGGGATACAAAATAAACAACTAAATGAATTGAACTCCAAAGTGTGAAAATGTTGAGCTCAAGAAAAATGCTCCTTTCTTACTCAATGAGTCAACAATCTCTCACCATTTTCCCAGCAGATGTGTGTGTGTATGCCCATTTGGCAAGCCAGTAATATATAAATTTAAATAAAATGAAATGAAAATAGGAGACTGGATCCAGCAGACAAAACTATCTCCCCTGACCCCACAGGCTAAGATGAGGCAGGACTTGTAGGTTGGGTCTTCCCCACTTTTGATGTGCATTTGTTATTTTATTTGGCCCTTCCCGTTGTACTGTATTTGAGCCACCATAGGCCCCCTAGACATTAATCTGTTTTCATTTAGATTTTCTAGTCCTGTGGAACTAAAGCATTTTGAAAACAAACCTGTTGTGCGGGTTGCAACATTCCTCAGCCAGAGCGAATGGAAATTTTGCCTCTGAAAACAGGAGGACCAGAAATTGAATTACTGGTTATACTCTGATCTGCTATGGGGAATAACATAGTTTGCCATTCAAGAGGGAACTTCTATAGGAAGGGGGGGGGCCCAGAAACTTAGACCTAAGTGTCGCAGTAAGAGGAACCCACTGCCCTGATGTGGTGTCTAATGTTGGAGACGCATTTGGAAATCAGCAGGTTTGGGAATATAAACCTCCAAAGTTTAGATGATGATGATGATGATAGTAATAATTTATTATTTATACCCCGCCCATCTGGCTGGGTTTCCCCAGCCACTCTGGGCGGCTTCCAACAGGATATTAAGAACATGATAAAACATCAAACATTAGAAACTTCCCTAAACAGGGCTGCCTTCAGATGTCTTTTAAAAGTGAAATAGTTGCTTATTTCCTTGACATCTGATGGGAGGGCATCCCACAGGACAGGCGCCACTACCGAGAAGGCCCTCTGTCTGGTTCCCTGTAACCTCACTTCTCACAGTGAGGGAACCACTAGAAGGCCTTTGGAGCTGGACCTCAGTGTCCGGGCTGAATGATGGGGGTGGAGACGCTCCTTCAGGTATATCGGGTCGAGGCTGTTTAGAGCTTTAAAGGTCAGCACCAACACTTATGCTATGCCAAAAAAATCCCTCAGATTGGTGTGTGTGTGTATAGCTCTAACAGTTGCACTTTTGGGGGGAGGGGAAGGGAGGGTATTTCACCTCCCACGAAGCCCCAAATTTTCTGCAAGTCAACACTTCAGCTCAGCTGTAATCAAAATGTAGTGTATCCATGCAAAATTTCTATTAGCCATTAAAACCACATTCTTGTGTGAATCTGTATCCTTAAACAAAAATAGGAAAGAAGAGACACATAGCTTACCTCTCTGATTGTCACTGCCGTACCATGAGTACATCAGTCATCCATTACCGAGACGTGGGCACTGAGCCTACGCACACAGCCCTTTCTAACAGAGAGATCCATCTTGGCTCTCTCCATGCTGCCTGCTCCATTTAGAAATTTCCAAACCACTTTTGGCAAATATCACTCTTCCCGCCATCCTGCTCCTGTGCCTGATGAATGGCTTCTCGAATTAACACAGAGCCCTCCAACAAAAGTCGGGGCCGCTGAAGATGAGCTATCCGCACAATCAGAGCTGTTTATGAGCTTTGATTAACCAAGAGTGTGATTTGCGTGTAGCTCACTGTAAATCCAGAATGCCAGTGGCAGTTTAGAGAAAACTTTTTCTCAAGCTGGTATCCTCCCAATGACATGGACTCCAATTCCCACCAGCCCTGGCCATTAGTCCTGCATAGGGAAGCTTTGTAAGGTTTAATGTTTTACTGTGTTTTTATATACTGTATACTGGAAGCTGCCCAGAGTGGCTGGGGCAACCCAGTCAGATGGGTGGGGTACAAATAAATTATTATTATTATTATTATTATTATTATTATTATTATTATTATTAGCCACACTAATTGGGGCTGATGGAGGTAGAAGTCCAAAAGACCAGATTGGGGAAGGTCGGCTTAGGGCAATCAAGTTGTGATGGGGGCAGAGTAATGTGCACCTTTTGGTCTGCCACTCTTTATGAGGGCAGTCTGTATGCTGGTCTAGGAGAATATCTAGGAGAATCCACTGCCTTGTTTCAATGTAATTCTGCACACAGATAAATGCTAGTGTGTGCAGAATAAGGGACTGCCGCTATACCTCAGTGGTAGAGCATCTGCCTTGCATGCAGAACGTCTAGGTCTGACTCGGTATATGGCAGTTTCCTATACAGTCGTACCTTGGAAGCCGAATGGAATCTGTTCTGGAAGTCCGTTCAACTTCCAAAATGTTCAGCAACCATGGTGCGGCTTCTGATTGGCTGCAGGAGCTTCCTGCATGCAATCGGAAGCTGCGGAAGCCACGCCGGGCGTTCAGCTTCCAAAGAACATTTGCAAACTGGAACACTCACTTCCAGGTTTGCGGTGTTTGGGAGCCAAAGCGTTCGACTCGCAAGGCGTTCGGCTTCCAAGGTATGACTGTATTCCTGTGACAACTGAGACTGGCATGCCAACAGCCACTGACCTGATCTAATCACATGCAGCAGAATTTGTGGTGTATCTCATGACTGAATCATATTTAATTTATTTAAATTTTAATATATTCCATTAAAATAATCCAAAGTAGAAAACTAGCAGAACAGGGTGTGCCAAGACATTCTTTCCCAATGCATGTTGAAGCGTTCCATTTTGAGCGGATTGCATCCGTAAACTGCCTATTAATTTACATTTACAGTACTTGTTCCATTTCCTTCTCATCTGTAGCTAGCTTCCCAGTGAAGGCTGGTTTATCTGCATAGCTGGGGTCCAGCCCCACCAGCCTCTGTCTACCCTTCACCAGCCTTCACTTGCTTTCCTTCTCACTTTAAACCAGTCCAGGGAGTGGCCCTGGGCTGCCAGCTTCCTCCTCCTTAGTCTTCCTGTCTTTTAGAACTCAGCAGGGAGCAGGAGGATAAAATCTGAAATTAGTTGGCTCCCTCTATCATTGGCTCTGGCTCCACCTACTGGTGGCCTCCCTCTTTTCTGCCCTATCAGTTCCATTGAATGCCAATCACCACTGCTAGTTCCTTTGGGGCAGTGAGAATATAAAGTAAAAAAAAAAAAAAACTATACCAGAGAGATATGTGTTTGATTTTCACTTCCATTTGCCTCTGATCTATACGCTACCTGAAAGCGAAGCATTTCAACACCACACATAGCAGAGGATGCATGAGCCCAAGTATCACCTTAATTTCCATGCCATTCCCAGAGAATCTTTGAAGGTTATTCTCTGCCTGACTCATGCAAAGTCAGTCCATCAATAACGATGTTAAGGGGGAAATGCTGAAATGGCATTATCTGCCTAAAAATTGTATTACTGGATATTAGCATACATGATCTCATTATACACCCAGCATCTCTCTCTCTCTCTCCTGTGCGTGTTACAATGCTAGCATGTGTCTTGTTCAAACATGTATAAACCCATGAAACTCGGTCATTTCAGCTGTAATCCTGTATCCACTTGCCATTGAACTTACAAGGACTTACTTCTGAATAATTATGCATAGGTAAGCAGTGCATAGGTAAGCAGGGGCACGGGTGGCGCTGTGGGTTAAACCACAGAGCCTAGGGCTTGCTGATCAAAAGGTCGGCGGTTTGAATCCCTGCAATGGGGTGAGCTCCCGTTGCTTGGTCCCTGCTCCTGCCAACCTAGCAGTTTGAAAGCACATCAAAGTGCAAGTAGATAAATAGGTACCGCTCCGGCGGGAAGGTAAATGGCGTTTCTGTGTGCTGCTCTGGTTTGCTAGAAGCGGCTTAGTCATGCTGGCCACATGACCCGGAAGCTGTACGCCGGCTCCCTCGGTCAAAAAAGCGAGATAAACACCACAACCCCAGAGTCAGCCATGACTGGACCTAATGGTCAGGGGTCCCTTTATCTTTACCTTTAAGCAGTGCTTTTAAAAAAAGAAAAAAAAGCTGCCGGTACTTACCTTGAAGTTGTTATAGTAAGTGCCACACTTTGAACATGGGGTGGAGGGGAAGGTGCTGGTATTGGGTACCCTCGAGTACTCCCAGAAAAAAAAAGTACAGAAGGTAAGTGTTGTAAACAAAATCTGCCCTTATTCCCTTATGGGGGACACAAGAGCCCTCATAGAGTCCTTTGTAGGTTCTCCATCGGTAGGAGAAAATATCAGAGGCCAACCAGAGAATATTGAGAAGCAAAGCAGCTCGTAAGCCTGATCTTTATTAACTGTTGCAACAGGGTGCTCCCCTCACACACAGGAAAGGAGGAGGACCCAGAACAAAAGTGTGCCTGCCCTTATATAGACATTTTAAATTGCCTTCCCTGGAGCTCAAGACCACGCCTCCATACATCATACATACACCACAGAAAAGGTGGTCTACAATAGAAATTTGAATGTTGTTGTTTTTCCTGTCTGCCAGGTTAACTGATAATGCCTTATCTGATTGCCTTTCCTGGTAGTCTGGCCATTCCTTTGAGATGGTGATTACCCAATTCCTGAGACAATGGGAAGGTTCCCTCACCCCCTCCTTCCTTGCAGGGAAAACATTTGGTCAGTTTGGGAGTCAAAATGGTTTCAGGATGGTCTTCCTGTGCTGCTCCAGACATGTGGTCCACATATCTATGTACGTGTTTGGTTGGTACATTTATGAACATTTATTATTATATATAAGACCTTAATTTATTTATTTTTACATAAGGATGGACAAATCCATCATTTTTTGTTTTTTTCATTTCCTCAATCTGAAATTCAGTTCCTCACATTTCTGCAGCAAATTTCTGAAGATTCGCCAGCATCTTTTTGCATGCAGCTGAAATTTTTTGCAGGTGGTTTTCCCTAACATAATGCATTCTTGTATGTTATTTTCACTAACACATGCATTTGTATGAACATTCTCTTAAATATATGCATTTTTTGGGGGGTCGGTACACATTAGAGAATAGGAGAGAACTTGTAGGAATACACTTGTGAGATCTCGTGGGACAAACCCCCTCTCTCCACACACACACACACACACACACACACACACACACACACACGACTGGAAGAGTGCTCAATCTGATCATTTAATGCTTTTTTGACAGGTTCTTTCAAAGACAGTTGGCCTGACAGGTTAAGAGAAAATAATCTTGTGTGATAACGATCCCCTCTTTTCTAGTAATCGCCCCCCCTCCCTGCTTGTTTGTTTCTTCTGGCTTAGCAAATACTTTTGTTATCTCTGCTTTCTGTCCAACCCCCCCATCTCCCCCCATCTCCCTTCTGTATGCCTTTGATTCCCCCGCCTTTCTCTTTCATCAGTTGCTTGTAAATCTTTCCCATGGTAGAGATTAGAGCAGGAATGAGTGATAGATGCTGTCAGTAACAGGAGCTAATTTTACCCCTGATAACAGCGCTGTGATTTATACAGGCTTCACGCTGCTGATACAGATGTACATCTACAGGCTTTTCTTCCTGCCTCCAATACAGACCGGAGATGCATCTCTTTAGAGTAAATGGGATTTTTGTTATTGATGGAGGAGGAAGCTAACAAGCACTAAACTCCTGATTGGGAGACAATATACTGTTTCGTGGCTTCCCACATTTCCAGTTCCTGGGGCAGAGCTGTCTGGAGTCAGTTGCTTTCTAAGGAGACAATGCAGAAGACCTATCAGTGTGTTGTAATTGCTCCTTGTAATTGCTCCTTATTTCCAAATATGCAGCCTCAGGTCCCCTGAAAACAACAGCATACTGCAGCATCTCCTGCCCCAAGGCTCCTTCTCACTAGCCAGCTTTGAAACCAGCTCCTCTCTTCCACACAGCTGCCAGACTGCTTTTCGCCAGCCCCCAAGCAAACAGAAGCATGTGCGTCTGGCAGCTAAGTCGCCACCAGCCATCAGACACCATCAACGCTCATGCAATTAAGCTTCTTAAGGAAGCATCTTTTCTGTTCTCCCTGAATAGAGGAACACGCAAGCCCTAGGGCAGTGGTGAGGGACATATTTTTTGGCCTGAGGGACGCTCCTAGGTAATCATCCAGAGGTCATGTGCCAGGAGTTTGTTGGGGCAGAAGCAAAAGTGGGCAGAGCAATGGTGTCAGGATGCTATCAGCGGCCCCCGGCTGATTGCCCAGGAAAATATAAAGGCAAGAAAAAATTTCTTACAGTCCTTTTTTATTTCAATCTTTACAAAGAGAGGCTATAGAACTCAGCTTCTTGTATAAAGGTGCTGTCTCTAGTGAATCTCCACCCCCCGGTCTATCATCTCATCTACGGGTCATGCTACCTGCCCTCTGTCTTGGAGCTCTTTGCTCTCCTACTTTTAAGGCTCACCAGGTACTGGGAGATGGAGGGTCTGGGATGCTTTCTAGTGACAACATGTCAGCCAGCTGCTGCTCTGTCTCTGCCTGTTCCTCCTCTCCCATTATTTTTCAACTTTCCCTCTCATCTGCCTCTGAGCTGTGACCTCCTGCAAACCTTTGTTGTAAATCTATACTGTCTTCTTCTTCCTCCCCCCTGGAAGGGTCAGGATGGGGAGACGGTCTTTGCCACTCCTCTGCTCAGTCCTTGACAAAAGGATGCAAAGTTTACCTTTGCACAGTGGGCTCCTTTCTGCACACACTCACTCACCCATCTTTGGCCTCCATCCACTTTTGCCTCTCACCCCACGCACCACTGCATGTGGCCCTTGGAAGGTTTCTCAGAAGGGAATGTGGCCCTTGCTCTGAAAAAATGTTCTTCACCTATGCACAACCCATCATTACAATGGTGCTTGTTGCAAACCTTCCTGTCCTTGGAGTGTGCTTTTTGGGGTGCAGGGCGAAAAAGATTGCCTGGCAAAGGCCCACTGGCTAGCCCTTGCAATAAAGGAATGGAACAGAGAGAAAGGCGGTGGTGCGAAATCTGATATTTTTCTGCCCTGGGGGGAATGGCTATTTTCCTCTTCCACCCTTCGCCTGCGTTGCTGCCTCGACTGGCCTCCACGCCTTTCAGAAAGTCTTTCCCTCCTGCTATTTGCCACATGAGTGCCCTTGGCTCATGGGCTGGCCCTCTTTCCCCTCACCCCCCACCCCCAATATTTTGACACCTGTTATCGATGATGGAAGGAAGAAAGAAAAGCCTCTTGCTTCAGTGCTATCCACTTTCTGCAGCAGGCCTGGCGGGGAACCGGACCCCCTTTCCGGAGGCATTTCAGGCATGGCAAGGCTTATTCTTCTTGGGGACTGTTATTAGTTAGTGAGGCGGAGGGAGGATAATTGTGCAGAGATGTAGCACAGCTGCTCCAGCCCTCTTTCATTATGGTCTCAGCGCAGCTGACTTCCTCTGATTGCTGGTGATTTTCTCAATTACGGCTGGGGCGGGAGGAGAAAACTGAGGGTGGAAAACTTGCAGGCGTCAGTCATGGGGCCAAAGTCTTCTTCTGCTCCTAGGAAATCCATGTGTGCTGTAGCCAGGAAGGTGGAAAGGTGTAAAATGCAAGCTGTTCTCCCTTGGAAGAAGCCAGAGGCTCATTCAGCACAGATATCAAAGGCATTCCTGCGCTTCTCAATAAAGGTCTCAGTCATGGAGCTTCTCTCTGTGAAGCCAGTGGTGGCTGATGAAGGTGCCATTTTGCATGCAAAGCAGATGCTCTACCACCAACGTTTAGCCCTTCCTCTGACTGGGGGCAGATAACAACCTTACTGGTCTAGAATAGCCTTCCCTAAACTGGTATACTGCGGATGTTGTTGAACACAAGCTCCCACCATCAAGAGCCAACAATACCAATGGTCAGGGTTGATGGAAGGTGGAGTCCAAAACAGATGGAGGCATGTTGAGGAAGGCTGCTTAAGGAGTATATATGAATTCTGGGCAGTGCTATTTACATGTAAGTCCCCTTCAGATTATACTCAGTGAAATTAAGGGATCTAAATTAGTCACGTCAGTTAATTTTAATGGGTCTAGCCGGAGTAGGACCAAATATGAATTCAGAGGTAGGAAATACTGTGTTAGTTTCCCTGATTATAATGTTGGGACACCTGTTCTGTTACTTTATTCTTGCATTGTGGGACTGTGGCTTTTTGACCAGGTCATGCTTAATTTCATCCACACCAGTGGGCATGGTGTGGCACAACATTGAACAGTACTGGACAATGTTACGACTCCCCTGCCCTTTCCACACATGAATTCTTTGGTTCCCCCATGATTCCCCCATGATAACCTCAGAAAACAACTGCATGCCATCCCAAATTTTGTCACTACTCCCACCAGTTTTGGGGATTAAAGGGGTTGTGAAATGATTGTTTTCTGGAAGCAATTAATGCAGAAATGAATGCTGAACTTTCATTAGATTCTGCTAGGTTTCCGGAAGTGTCTTGTGCATCACGTGAAAGCTCAAGTGTACTATGGAAATGGAATAAACTGTTGTACGAATGCAGCCAACCTTGGATGCAACCCTGAGTGTGTCGTTACCCAATCGTTTGAAAGAATGCAGAGGCATTAAAAGGCTGTGCTCAGAACGATAAGTGTCTGAACAAGTGGTGAAATTTACACGAACCCCACCCCGTACATTTACATTCCCATCTGAAATGCAACTTCATTTTGATCTGAATGCTGGCAGAATCCCCAGCTAATTAGAACAACAAACCTCTTTCTCTCTCGTCTTTCTCTAATGTAGACAACGTGTGTTACTAGGATGCCAAATCCCCAGCTACTCCTTCCCTTCCATTAGGTTCAATTTGTCAGGCAATCTCACCTTGGAAAGTAATTAAATAGACCCCAGTTCTTTTAATTACCAATTGCCCCTTGGTAGATGTACATGTGCAAAGGTGATACGAAGGGCACGGGGATATTCCTTGGTGGGGCGTGCAGATCCCCCGGCAAAACCACCAGGAGAGAGAGGTCAGAGCATGCAAGTCTAGTGGCTCAGTGCTGCAATTAGCTCTGAAATCTGTCCGAAGAGACTGAATCATGGGAGCAGGAAATGGACTGAAGGGAAAGGACTGCTGAGCTTGAGATGGACACATAAAGCACATAATCCAGGTCTCAGATCATCTCATCGTGATTCTGTGAATCCTGGAAGGCCTTTTCCCACCTGGCCTGGGAGGGTGGAGCCCTGACTGACTCCAGCTACAAAAACTAAGGCTGCTACACAGACTCCTGGGATGGGGTGATGTTTGAGGGTGGGTGTGTTGCTGTTGGGTTTTTGTATCTTTATTTCAGATCTTGTTGTGATTTATGTGGAAATTGTTCGGTTTGGTTGTGTATTTTTTTTTAAAAAAATTATGATTTAAAATTTTATATAATTAATAATTTTACAATCATTTTAACATTTTGAAACTCGACTTCCTTCCCCCTCTTTCTGCGGTTCCTTAAATTTATTTTTTATATTTTCTGCATATTCCAAATTCACTTACACATTCATTCATCTACTTTAAATATATACTCTTATAAAACTGCAGGTTATTGCAATAATCCTGCCAATATTCTTATCTGTTTACAATTTGTTTGTAAATATTCAATAAACCATTTCCATTCATATATATATATATATATAGAAGCCGAAAGCACCAGCCTGAAGATGACGAGTGAGACCTCGTCGAAACGTCGCCTAGACACCCCAACTTTTACACGGGAAGACACCCGAGGACACCAAAACCTGCATATATATATATATATATATATATATAGTTTGTTATCTTGATTTCTTATTTTTCTGGTAAGTTTCACCATTTCTGCATATTCCATAAGTTTCTGTATCCATTCTTCTTTTGTTGGGACTTCTTTTTATTTTGGGGCTGGTTGTATATATATTTAAAATGTTTTGTTTATTGCTTATGTTAAGATTGCCATATTTCAAAAAGTAAAAACCAGGACACCGCGAAAGTTGCTTTTGACAGCCCTAGCTTATGTTGCGATTATGTATTTTTTTCAGGTTGCAAGCTGCCCTGAGCATGGGTTGAACTGTGGAAATTATGGATATACCATATTGGCCCAAATATAAGCTGCACCTTTAAAATTCAAGGGGGAGGGGGAAGGAAAAAAATACAACACTGGAATATAAACCGCTCCCTTAAAATTCTGCAGGGACTCACACTTGTTCCATTTTACTGTGTGTCTGCTTCAGCAGTGATATCATAAAAGCCCGTTTTTGTAAGGTCGCGAATTTAAGCCGCACTTTAACTTTCAATGGTTGGAATTTGGAAAAAAAAGTGAGGCTTATATTCAGGCCAATATGGTATGTATGTATCTCTATCTCTTATCTCTCCATCTCCATCTCCATCTCCATCTCCATCTCCATCTCCATCTCCATCTCCATCTCCATCTCCATCTCCATCTCCATCTCCATCTCCATCTATCTATCTCTATCTCTATCTCTATCTCTGTCGTCTCTGTCTCTGTCTCTGTCTCTGTCTCTGTCTCTGTCTCTGTCTCTATCTCTATCTCTATCTCTATCTCTATCATCTCTATCTCTATCTATCTATCTCTATCTCTATCTCTATCTCTATCTCTATCTCTATCTCTATCTCTATCTCTATCTCTATCTCTAGAAAGCATCCCACAATGAACCTGTGAACAGGATAACAGGGTCAGCTACCTATTGAAACCCTTCTGAGGCATATTAATCAGGTTTAACACTTACAGCAGAGTTGGGAAACTCAGACGCCCTAGGGCCAAATGCAGCCTTCTATTTAGCCCTCTGAAATCTTCCTAGAGATCACATCCTCCTTGCTTGCTTTTGGCTGTCTGTCCTTGACCTGTGATAATGCCCTTTGCTGGCCTGACAGGAGGAAGGAGAGATGTGTAGAAACCTCTGACCTTTGCATGGTTGGAAGGTAAGCTATGATACAAAGGTCTACATCACATCTATTGTCCTGGCCCCATCCACCACTGGCTTTTGACCCTTGGAAGGCAATTTTCAGCTGAAGGGCTCAAGGGCTCTCCAGCTCTGGTCTAAAGCAATTTAAGAAAGATGGAGATCCCTGGGTAATGAAGGACTCCTTCTTAACTGAAAGCTGTCACCTAGGAGGCAATTCTCTCTAGGCTCTTTACCCTGATCAATATCTCCGATGAGCATGGCATGCGACTCCCAGGAACGACAGCTTCTCCTTCCCTAGTGAAAACTTGGCGTGGCATTGCCCAAGCCAGATTCTTTATTGGCGGGCACAGCAAATTCATCCTCCTAAAAGCATAGCTGGGAATGCGGGGCTGGGGAGGGGGCAGTGAGAGAAGCAAACCACACTACAGATGGTGTGTTACATTTTTGCTTGTTTACTAAACCTGCTTGGGTGTTTCAGGAAGGGATGAATCAGCCATAGATGGAATGCTAGATTCATGGAAGATTCCAGACAAATACCCCAATGCTGTCTCTCTCCCTCTCTCCCTCTCCCTACCCCCCTTCTCTCTGTGTGTGGGGTTGGAGGGGGAGTGAGAGGAAGAGGTAGGAAATGGGTTTATTGCCACCATCGCCTAAGAGTGCCAACTTTTGAGTCAGCCTCTGCAGCTACACCTTTCATAGCAGTTTAGCATACAGGCTGTGGCAGGTGGCCGCATTAATTTCCATGCTATGAAAAACACATTTCCTGAGGCTGCTGAGATTCAAGTTACAGTGAAAGGCACAAGAGCAGACCGGGGTGCATTCTGCCCCCCTTGGTAAGCTGGCAACCTTGCCACTATTTTAAAAATACTGTTATTATATGTTCTCTTTTTCACAGATCCACTTCCTTCTCCTTTTCTCTCTGCCCACATCTTCATCTCCACTCCTGTAGGGGCATTTTAAAGCCATGTGGGGTTAATAAAGCAAGGGAGGTTTCCATTTGATTGCCGTGTGGTTTATGGCTAGGGGGGAGTTTTATTGACATGTGGGTTGCACAAAGGGAGAGCTCAGAATGAAGTCAGAATGAGCTGCTGACTGCAGTTTACCTGCTGTTGTATCTCACAGCAGCAGGAGCTAGGGAGGCATTCATCAGCCGAGCTTTCTGCTGGGTAATAAAAATAAATAAGAAGTGGGATTAGAAGCCTTCTCCTGGCTCAGTGTTCTACAACAGGCTGCCTGCACAAGAAGATTCAGTAGCCCAGAACTTCACTTACATATGCCTTGCATTCTAAAAGAACCACATGATACAGGGCTGATAGGATGTTGGTCACAGCCACGCTTCTGCAAGGACTCCTGGGAACCAAAGAGTGTTGGGAATTGCAGCAGTTCTTCCCAGGATTCTTTGGGGGAAGACATGGTTGTTTACACACCATAAGTTTGAAGTCCATCTCCCTAAAGAATCCTGGGAACTGTAGCTTGTTAAGGGTGCTGGGAATTGTAGCTCTGTGAGGGGTTAAACTATACAGTACATCTCAGGAGTCTTGGGGATGTGATTTAAATGTGTGGTGTATACGCAGCCACTTTCCAAACAGTGAGAATTATTGCTGTTGCTGAAGTTCATAGATATCCCCTGATTTGGAATACAAATTGGTCCAGTTTGTAATTAATAGATTATTGTGAACTGAAAAGCTATTCCCTGGCAACCTTCCTGGCTCAGAATGCTCCCATGCAATCCTGCCCAGAGGCTTATGTTGGGATCCCACACTGCCTTCAGGGGGTGAGCTAGGGGGAGACCTGTGACAGGGCCTTCTTGGTGGTGGTGCTCTGTTTCTGGAATGTCTTCTCTAAAGAAACTCATCTGATGCCAACACCAATGCCTTTTTGACAGGTCTTTTTGGCAGGCATTAGCAAATATCTTTTTAGATTTCCCCAATATATTACATATATTGTGATGGGTTTGAGGGAAGTCAGATTCCCCTAAATTCCTGGGTGCCAGATCCTTCCCATAATTTAGTAAAAGTTAGAATTAACCAAGGTTTGATTAATCCTCCTGGATTTAGTTATGCTAACAAGCTAAGACAGTTTAGCAGAGCTAGCAGGATGGACCATTAGCAGTGGGCAAAAGCCAACAGTGGTCCATCAAGAAAACCATCCAAGGGCTGGGTGCTAGTGGGCAGAGGCAAACGCCAGGTTTAGGGTTTCAACTTTGAATGATGTAGGTTGCAGGGAGGTCCTTGGAGTCGGTTAGCAGCGAGAAGCAGAAGGAGGGACAGAACTCCATGTGAGCTGGGGGGTGACAGGCTGGAACTCAGAGGCACAGGGGATGGATTTTTGCTGTCCTTTGAATCCATTTTTGCCCTTAAGGGGGAAGCCAGACACTCATGGGATGTGCATGCTTTGCAATCCCTCCATCTTGGTTCATGTTGCAGATACATGTAAATAAAACCATATATCATAAAGGCACCATAGCCTCTGTTGTGCTTAATTTCTGAATCCTGAGTAAGTGCCTGGAACCCCTGAAATCTCACACTGTTCAGAGACAGGGGTGGCATGCAACAATATTTTTGGGTTGTAGCTCTAATCTAATGCGACTGTGACCTTCATTTTTCTTATGGACATTTCTTACAGCTGTTCTGCTGCAAGTTTCAATGGGATTGTTCCTATCGTGATGAAGTTTTTAAAGTCTCTCATGTGGCTTTAGCTGCTCTGAGAGCAGTGGAGGAGAGCACCCACTGAGACATGCAGGGCAGAAGGCAGGGAGGCCAACAGTAGGTGTCGCTAGAGACAATGAGCAGCAGAGCCAACCACTCCTGCTATTGCCCCCATCTTCCTCCCTGCGGAGTTCTACAATGGACAACACTGAGTCTAAAGGAGTAGGAAGCTAGCAGGCAGTTATGGGTTGCAAGTAAGGAGGAAGGTGGTGCTGGCTGAGGTCAAACTGTGCTTGGTGGAGCAGTTTGCCCTAATCAACCAGGCTCCACTGTCTGATGGCTACTAGGTTGAAGAAGGGTAGATGTGTTTCGAACAGGCAAAAAAGTGATGTAAAATAATGTTCTGAGCATGCTCGGTTCATTTTCAGCAGATGAGGCACCCAGACTAGTTATTTGATGCAAACCCCTTGATCTCAGTGAAACCCTTGTTGATGGATTGCTCTTAGCTGAAAGAAAAGACTGCATGGAACTCAGTGGCTGGATGCATGTGTTGAAGTACAACAACATAAGGAAAACCCTGCTGGATCAGACCTATGGCCCATCTGGTCCAGCATCCTGGTCCCATAGTGGCCAGCCAGTTGCCCATGGGAAGCCTGTAAGGAGGACCTGAGTGCTCTCCCCACCTGCAAAGGGTACCAAGAGGCATCCTGCCTCTGACAGCAGAGGGAGAACATAGCAATCCTTACTAGTAGCCACTGATCACATTATCTTCCATGAATTTGTCTAATCCTCTTTGAAAGCCATCCAAGCTGGTTGCCATCTCTACATCTAAGCTCTGTGGAGAGGCACTTTTTTATCAGCCCTGTCTTATGAGCATTTGTGTTATGTCCCTTCAAAAGATTAAGCTATGATATTAACGGCACCTTCCTTTGTGCTACAACTGATATCCGCTATGATAATCTAACATCCATTGATGTTAACTTCTGCTGTTCCTCTTCAGAATAACATGACAGTCTCAAGAAGAGTTCAGAAGCTGTAGGCTAGTTTGTCCTGAGGGTGCACAGGAACAAGACGTTATCTGAAGTGATTTTCATCAGTACTCCATTT
>JAXCMG010000019.1:4741715-4771293 GCA_034642415.1 Podarcis siculus | reverse complement strand
TATCTATATCTATATCTATATCTATATCTATATCTATATCTATATCTCTATATGGCCTTCATAGGTTGCTTTTACTCTTGCTTTTGGTGTATAGTACAGTATCAACTTGATTTATGTGTGGTGCATTACCCCCCCCCCCCCAAGGAATAGTAGAAGTACCTACTATAACAAATTGGTAGCAGATCTAGACTCTTGCTAGGAGAAACCCAGAGAAGCAGGGACACAGCATATCACTGATAACAACACTAATCATGCTACAATCAGACGATGACCTGGGAGACCAGAGTTTCATTCCCTACTTGGCCATGAAGCTCCCTGGGCGACCTTGGGCCAGTCACTGCAAAGAGTGGTCACCTTGATTGTACTGGTTGTACTGCAACCTGCCAACTGATCACAGATAGTATCAGCCAGGTCCAACTTGCTTTTAGCATTTGTTTCTGTAAGTTGCACTGAGTCACCTTTTTAGTGTGGAAAAGGGGACTAATGAACATAATGAATAATAGTAATTTGGTTGGAGAACAGCACTGCAAAATTTAGACAAGCGCAAATTTCAAAGGATGATTGTGTTTTGGTTTGTGCATTGGTTCTGGTAGTGTAAATTAGGTAGTTTCTCATTAAAATGAAAACAGAATTGAATCCCTCCCCCCATCCCTTGTTTGTATGCTAGGCAAAATTGCATTCAGAAATCTGCACACACTAGGGGCTTTTAAGAAAGTAAACAATCTTAAACAGGTGTAGATGAAGAACTGAATTTAAGACTGGGTGGGGGTGGGGGAAAGAAAAACAAAATTTGACAAATTCATCTGTCCCTAGGCTAAATCCCTCAAATGTTGTGTCAAACATTGATACTTGCCATCCTTCTTGGTTGTACCCCCTATTCAGGTAAGGGGTTTGTTTTTGCCTTGATCAGCAAGATTGTTAGAGGTGGACAGATGCTAAAGATGTCTTTCACATCAGAGTTGTATAAAGCAGATGTTTCTTAGTTCCCCTGAGGCACAACAGATCAGTTTTGTTTTGTATAATGTAGTGTCAACTATACTTCCAGCCCCTACCCCATCCTTCCTCAAATGTTGCTATGAAGAAGATACTCTTTGGTAGTTGAGAGAGGCTATGTTTTGCGAAAGATTAAGCAAACTTTTTTGTGGGTGGGAATTCCTCATGGGAATTGAAGGGAGCAATCTAGCAAAGAGGGAGGGATGTTAGGCAGAACCCATGTTTCAAGGATGAAAATAGGCAACACCCTTGTCCCCCTGCAAAGGATTGCAAACCCAAGGCCCTCTTTCAAGCACTGAGAAGTCTCAAACCCAAGACCAACAGCATGCATATTTTTTCTCAGACATCTTCTCCACTGTTAAATGCAAACTTTCCTTTCACAGTGAGGTCCAAGGGAAAATTCTGCCTGGGTTTCGAGAGCAGATGTCACAGCCCCTGAGGCCAATAGAAGAATCTTGTTTTGTGTGTGGATGTTGACACCTGTCTTGCCTTTCAACAGATTAAATAAAGACATTGTACTCTCATTGCAAATATCCCTCCGGTCCAAGATGCTTTGATGGCAGCATGATTCCTTCTCTCTGCCTTCCTGGTGAGTTTCCTCTTTTTCTTTCCCTTACATCCAGTCAGATTTCCTGAAGGCACATTCTGTGCTTGCAGGTTCGTTAAGTCAAAAAGCATGAGGCCTTGGCAGTGCACTGAGGAGCAAGTGCCTGAAGAGGTCCTGGCATGCTAGCGGGGCTTGGTCTAAATCTGTGCCCTTGTTTAAGTGGATCAACTGATCTATCGGCAGGCACAATGCACATTCACCCAGAATGAGAGAGGCTTGCCAAAGCATCTTTCACATTCATTAAGTGTCTCTGTAATGGCCAGAATCGGAGCCAGACATGTCCTGCTGACTCTTCCCCCTTCTTTCGTTTGAGCTGTTCCAATGATCAAGAGCTGCCTTTGCTCTTCAGGCCTTTGCTACAAGAGACAGACTTGAGCCACATTCACACAATACTTTTAAAGCCTTATAATACCCACTTTGACAATATTTGGCTTCTCCCAGAGAATATGGGAATCATAGTTTTTTAAGGAGTTGCTAGAAGAAACCTATTCACCTCACAAAGCTGTAGTTCCAACAGCAATTCCTCTTTCCAGGGAACTCTGGGAATATTGTATTTATAAAAAAGTTACGGTAACTTATAACAAAGTTATAATTAACTTTGGAACAGTCCATTTCAAACCAACAGACACCATCTGTTGTTAATTATTTGTTTAGTTATTATTACATTTGTATCTCAGCGTTCACCCAAGGAACTCAAGGTGCCGAACATGGTCCTCTCCTTTCCCATTAATTACATCTTCACAACAACCCTGCGAAGTAGGTTAGGCTGAACAACCGAGAGTGGCTCAGGGTCACCCAGTGAATTCCGTGGCTGAGTAGGGATTTGAATCCTGGTCTCCAAGTTCCTAGTAACCACTACACAACACAGTCTCTCTTTTTTTTAAATATATATTTATTAAGGTTTTTTATACAAAACATACTTAAGAAAAACACAAATCATCATTATCCATTTAACATCTTTCCATTGTTACATTGGACTCCCCCACACCTCCCGCATACACTTGCATCATTATAAAATTAATTCCAGACAAATTATCATTTTGCTCATAGTCTTAAATTTGATTAGCATATAATTCACACTTGAATCTAGTTTAGTGATAGACAATTATTTTCTACTCTGACATCCCAATCAGCACTCAACCAAATTACAATACTTTTGTAAGTAAATCTTAAATTTTCTCCAGTCCTCTTCCATCCTTTCTTCTCCCAGGTCTCGAATTCTGCCGGTCATCTCAGCTAGCTGCATATAGTCCATCAGCTGCATCTGCCATTCTTCCAAAGTGGGTAGCTTCTGAGTTTTCCAGTTCTTAGCGATCAGTATTCTTGCTGCTGTTATTGCATACATAAAGAATGTTCTATCCTTCTTTAACACACTCTGGCCGACTATACCCAGGAGAAAGGCCTCTGGTTTCTTAGTAAAGGTGTATTTAAACACCTTTTTTAACTCGTTATATATCATCTCCCAAAAGGCCTTCACTCTAGGGCAGGTCCACCAGAGGTGAAAAAATGTTCCTTCATTTTCCTTGCATTTCCAACATTTGTTATCAGACGAATGGTATATTTTAGCTAATTTGACTGGGGTCATGTACCATCTATACATCATTTTCATTACATTTTCCTTCAAAGCATTACATGCAGTGAAGTTCAACCCAGAGGTCCACAACCTTTCCCAATCTTCAAACATAATATTATGCCCAATGTCCTGTGCCCATTTTATCATTGCCGATTTAACCATTTCGTCTTGTGTATTCCATTTCAGCAGCAAATTATACATTTTTGAAAGTACTTTAGTCTTAGGTTCTAACAGTTCAGTTTCTAACTTTGACTTTTCCATTTGGAATCCTAACTTTTTGTCATTCTTAAACACTTCTTTAATCTGAGCATAGTGTAGCCAGTCTCGCACTTTATCTCTCATCTTCTCTAAACTCTGCAATTTCCAATTGTCACCATCCTTTTCTATTATCTCCCAATATTTTGGCCAATTAGCCTCCATATTGGCTCTTTTTCGGGCCTTAGCCTCTAGGGGTGACAGCCACCTCGGAGTTTTATTCTCCAATAAGTCTTTGTATCTTGTCCAGACATTGAAAACTGATTTTCTGACAATATGGTTCTTAAAAGCCTTGTTTATCTTAACCTTATCATACCATAAGTATGCATGCCATCCAAATGCATTATTAAAACCTTCCAAATCCAATACATCCGTATCTTCAAGAAGTAACCAATCTTTTAGCCAGCAGAAAGCTGCAGCTTCATAGTACAACTTTAAGTCTGGCAGGGCAAAGCCCCCTCTTTCTTTCGCATCTGTTAGTATTTTGAATTTAATTCTGGGCTTTTTGCCCTGCCAGACAAATTTGGAAATGTCTTTCTGCCACCTCCAAAAACACTCTGTCTTATCTACAATCTGTAGTGTCTGAAACAAAAATAGCATTTTTGGCAGTACATTCATCTTGATGGCAGCTATTCGGCCTAACAAGGAAAGTTTTAATCTTGACCAACTATCCAAGTCTCTCTTAATTTCTGACCAACATTTTTCATAATTATCTTTAAATAAACTCAGATTTTTTGCTGTTATGTTTACCCCTAGGTATTTAACTTTTTTGACCACAGTTAGTTCTGTCTCTTTCTGAAACCGTTCCAACTCAGTATCTGTCAAATTTTCCCCCAAAACCTTAGTTTTTTGCTTGTTTAATTTAAATCCCGCCACTCGACCAAAGTTTTGAATCAGTTGTAATACTCTTTTCATACTAGATTCCGGCTCCTACACAACACAGTCTCTGCACTCCACACTGATATTGCAGATGATGAGCTCTTCACCTGAAGAGGGAAAGAAGGAAAAGGGGAAGGGCCATTTGTGTGACTTCAGAAAAGTGCAAATTTTGAAGGATGGCTGTGCTGTTACAGTTTGCATATTGTTTCAGAATCTGACTTATGTTGTGGCCACAAATCTTGTGGCCTGGCCTGGCTTGAGAGAGGCTTATCGTAGAGCAAAAATCTATCATTATTATTATTATTATTGTTATTACTACTACTAAAGTTTCTGTACTGCCCGTCATCCGAGGATCACAGGCTGGTTTACAATATAAAAACACAAAAATGCTTAGCATACTAATAAACAAAAACAGTACCCCACCCCCCGTTTAACAGGCCATGGATTGTCAAACTTGCCAAGGAGCTGGGAGAAGAGGAATGTTTTTGCCTGGTGCCTAAAGATATGTAATGCAGGCACCAGGCGAGCCTCTCTGAGGAGAGTGTTCCACAAACTCGGAGCCACCACAGAAAAGGCCTGGTCTCGTGTTACCACCCTCTTACAGACATGGGGTCCAGGAAGAGGCAGCTGTCTCCCTCTTTCTAAAGCAGAGCTGGGGTACTATTTTCTGTCACATGGCTTTCAAGAAAATCTTCTGAAGGCCACCTGACCATGGTTGGAAGATGCAAAAGTGGGCAGGGCAATGAATGTCCATTGGCCCTTTGGTCAGTTGGCTAATTTTGGCAGACATTCTTCTGTACATTTTCCACCCAGACCAGCAGGAGGCATTATCGGGGTTCAATGACACACTTCAGCTGGGCAAAATCCATAGATTGAAAAGCAGGAACAGTGAGGGGTGTAGCTTTAGAAGAGGGGGTGTGGCCTGAGGAGAATTTTAGGGGTCAGCTAGAGATGTCTGGAAGGCTCAGGGGGTGCCAATTCGAATAAAAATGGGGGGGGCAGGTAAGCCCCACCCCACATAATTGATCACATGATGTGGCACATCCGCACCATTTGAATAGCAATGCCCATCAACTTTGGGGGGCCCTGACACCCTCAAATATGTTATGGGGGGCTGAAGGGACCTTGGCCCCCTAGGAGTTGGCTCCTATGGCAGACTTGCATTTGTCACCCAGGCCTGCAGTTACCACAGGTCTAAAGGTATAATGAGTGTTCTTTTGGGAAGTATTTTATGATTATGATTATTTGTTTTGTTGCTGTTGCGTATCTTTGCTGGTGACTTTATACAAAAGTAAAGTCTCAGAGTAACTTTACAATAGTCTCTTGCACCATTACCAAAGGTAAGGGTGTCAGGCCCCCTCTGCTCCATAGTAAGGTTTTATTTTAGTCTTTTTGGATTGAGAAAAGAGGAGGGGGATTTGGCAGGGAAAGGAGGGGTGCAGAGGTGGGGTCAGTTGAGGGGAGAAGCTGTGCCCACCTTGAATGGCACCCACTCTCAGTAAAGCAGGGCACTCACAAGCTGCAGCCCCGTTCCCTCACTTTGGTTACTCATGTGCAGTGAATGTAACAGGGCTGAGCGGCCCAGTTTTTCATTCTGTGTCTAAGCATGCCATAGTTTCTTCCTTTATTCTGGAGCAATTCAGTGATTTCACAGCCTGTGGGTGCTTTCCTGACAACTCATCCTTCCACATCAAATCCTACTGAGTGACGGGAGCCAGAGGCTATTCATAACGGCAGCGTATCAGCATGTAGTAATCATAATTACATGAAATAATAACTATCTAAAGGGCACTCCGATGAGTGACAAGCTCTAGAATGCACCTTGACACCTGCCAAAGATGTACTAAACACACACAAGGAATTATCCCCCGCCGTCCTGTCACTTGGTCAGCGGAGGCAGCCAGCCAGAGTTAATCAAATTAACCTGACAAAGTCAGGCGGGATAAGTTGTAGTCTTCACCTTGCTGTCAAAGGCATGTTGCTGAGGCGAGAGGTTTGTGAAGACCTCCAGGCCATGCAGCCAAGTGCAGAGATGATGAGCTGGTGCTGTGCAGATGAATGAGGGAGAAAGTCCGGGTCGGTGGGCATCTCAGTAGGAGCTTATGTCATGCCCAAACAGGAGACAACCAGAAACACAACTATCCTTTGAAATTCACATCTGACCAAACTTTGCAATGCAATTCTTCATCCATGCACCCCACCAAAAAAACACTGGGACAAAATTTGTAACTATAGTGCTGTTTTTATTGTAATTATTGGTATGGTGTTAATATATAGTTAATATATAGTTTTAAGTCTATCAATGTTTTTTTTTAATAAAAAGTGATGGTTTTTTCCTATGTTTTTAGCGGTACTTATTTTTATCCGTAGGCCACTTTGAGTCCTGTCAGAGAAAATTGTGGGACATAAATAAATATACTACCATTCACAACCTGTAACCAATAAAGTTGTGGCCTTTTTTAGCCCATTAACCTAAAATACTGGTGCCTAGTGTCTTTATTTCAACTCTGGGAGGGATTGGGACCTTGCCACGCAATACCAGTTGCTTGAAACTACAGAAGGCTCCAGTCCAACCTTAATGTATGCTAGTGAAACATGGACCACTTATAAACGCCATCTCCAACTCCTCGAAAGATTCCATCAATGGTGTCTCTGAAAAAAATTACACATCACTTGGGAAGACAGGCAAACTAATATCAATGTACTGGAAGAAGCACTGGCTTCACCAGTGTTGAAGCAATGATTCTTCAAGATCAACTTCATTGGACTGGTCGTGTTGTGCGGATGCCTGATGATCGTCTTCCAAAGCAACTACTCTATTCCAAATTTTAAAATGGAAAGCGTAATGCTGGTGGTCAACAAAAGAGGTTTAAAGACTGTCTCAAGGCAAATTTTTTAAAATGTAGTATAAACACCAACAATTGGGAAACACTTGCCTGTGAGCGCTCCAATTGGAGAACAGCCTTTACCAAAGGTGTCATGGGCTTTGAAGACACTCAAACTCAGGACGCAAGGGAGAAAAGTGCTAGGAAGAAGGCACGCTTGGCAAATCCACACCGTGATCAACTTCCGCCCAGAAACCAATGTCCCCACTGTGGAAGGACGTGTGGATCCAGAATTGGCCTCCACAGTCATTTACGTACTCATTGTTAAAACCATGTTTATGGAAGATAATCTTACTTGGCTATGAGTGATTGCCAAAGAAGAAGAAGAAGAAGAAGACTAGATGAGCCTTTGGCCTGAGCCAACAGGGCTTACCTTATGTTCTTATGTTCTCAACTTTGTAGTGAAATAGCTGGTTCAAAGAGTCAGCAGGAAGCTTGGCTTGAGCTGTGCATAAATGAAGTACCAGATCACTCTTGTCCCCTTCAGCCAGTGTATGTTTTTTTGTGTGTGTTTGGAATCTCAAGTCGCTGCCTGTTGCCACTCAGGCTGCCACATTATCAGCTTTCAGCATAAGCCTCGTATTTGGAGCTCCTGGCTGAGCCTTCTCTGCCGACAAAGCCCTGGGCCTGTCTGCCTTTTGTGAGCTCCAGCTAGTGTTGGCTGGAACGAGATCTCAATTACCCTAGCCCTGTCTACCTCTCTCTCTCTCTCTTGCGCTGACGTCTAGGATTTATCGCGCCGCCATGCAGGTTTCCCGGAACACAAGAATACTTGGATAAAGGTGCCATCTACTGGGCAGAGATTCTAAGAAATGGGAAACGGTTGGTGAAAAGGGGAGGGAAGCAGAGCTATCTCTGGAAAGGAGAGGGAGAGAGGGAGAGAGTGCTCTTAATAACACACTAGGTGGAGGAAAGCTGAGCAGAGGCCACCCCGGCAATTGCATTGCGACAATGCGGATCACAGTTATTTTGATTTGTAAATGTCTACTTGCTCGGGGGAAGCAGCCTTTACATAGTACTTAGCTGTCAACTGGTTCTGATGCACGGGTTGTTGCGCATCAATGGGGGTCTGTATTTTTCACAGTTTGTGTACAGGGAAAGCATGCAATCTTACTCCCATTGGTTTTTCATTGTGGCCAAGCACTGGCTGCACCTCCTCTCTGCTGAAACAGGAGCATTCCCCCCTCGGCTACTCATAACAAGAGCATCTAAGGCTGATCCGTGTGTGCGTGGCTGTGTTTTATTTCTTCAAATATTTATAAGCCACACTTCCATATAAAACAATCACAAGGCAGCATGCAGACTGAAAACACAGTCTTGCAATAAAAATGTCAAACACATCAGTAAGGATGTGCTAGCAGAGAATCTGAAGTTTGAAAGGCCTGTCTGAATAATGCAGTTTTTAGAAGGCACATACAAATGAGCAAGGAGTTCCACAGGGCAGAGCCTGCCATGCTAAAGACTTGCTCTCTGGTAGAGGCCAGCTGTGAGACCACCAATAGGGCCTCATCAGAAGACTTCAGTGATCAAGGTTGTTGATGATATCTGTCTCGAGAGATAATGGAGTATACCTCTGGGGGTGAAGTCGAACCAGGGCTGGATTTAGGTTTGATGAGGCCCTAAGCTACTGAAGGTAATGGGGCCCGTTATATGTCCAGCTGTCCTTTGTCAACAACAAATTGTCACTGCTTTTTTGTGTTGAATATATGCTATATGGCAATTTATGGACCTAATAGGTATGTATACCTTGGCCACCTCATGAGAAGAGAAGACTCCCTGGAAAAGACAAGGAGAAGGGGATGACAGAGGACGAGATGGTTGGACAGTGTTCTCGAAGCTCCCAGCATGAGTTTGACCAAGCTGCTGGAGGCAGTAGAAGACAGGAGTGCCTGGCGTGCTCTGGTCCATGGGGTCACGAAGAGTCAGACACGACTAAATGACTAAATAACAACAATAGGTATGTAAAGCCATTTGCGCAAAACAAAAGGCAGGCAGGCGGGGCCCATTATTTACATCACAGGAGCCTACGCAACACAAAACACTGTTGCTGTATGTAGGTTTTGTTTTTATTTTTTATCTTATATTTTGGAAATGTACATCCAGGTTTTTTCCCCTTCAAATTTTTTGGGGGCCCCCAAGAGAGTCGGGCCCTAAGCTATAGCTTGTTTAGCTTATACAGTGGTACCTCAGGTTAAGAACTTAATTCGTTCTGGAGGTCTGTTCTTAACCTGAAACTGTTCTTAACCTGAAGCACCACTTTAGCTAATGGGGCCTTCTGCTGCCGCTGCAGTGCCGGAGCACGATTTGTGTTCTCATCCTGAAGCAAAGTTCTTAACCCGAGGTACTATTTCTGGGTTAGCGGAGTCTGTAACCTGAAGCGTATGTAACCTGAAGCGTATGTAACCCGAGGCACCACTGTATAGTATGTGAACCGAAAGCAACAACACCGAATACCTATTGCATTCGCTGGACTCATTCCCATTCTGGATAGGGGATAAATAAGCAAAACTGGGCAAATTCCAGTCCCTGCTTCTATTTTCTTGGGATTCTCCAACATCCCTATCTGTGACGCAATGAGGAGTCCAATTGACAGCACAGTCCTAGTGACATCTGGAATTTTATTTCATTTGACCTGTCTTGTTACGCCAGTGGACTCTAGGTCTCTTTCTGCTCTGTGTAGTGGCTGCTGATACTCTCTGGTGTGTCTTGGATCAGATTAATTAACGCCTTTCCCCGGACAGAGGTCACATTCTCTTCTCTGCGTGTAAACAGGAGCTGCTTAGAGAAACAAGCACATGAGACTGGCTGTGTCAACAAGAGAGTGAACAGTGGAAGCATTTCCACTACTCTTCTAGGATCAGCCGGAGCCAAATTTCATCTTCCTTATTTTCTTAAGGGATTAGTGAGGGCCTAGTAAATTTGCCTCAGCTAAGATTGCAAACATTGGCTCTCTTCTTTTGCACCCCTGCTTTCTCCCCCAGTCCACCGGTGACTCCACACTTGGCTCAGTGACAGCATTTATCCAGTGTCTTTGCACAGATCCCTCTATAACACTTGGGCTATTTCCCCGTCCCGTCCCGAAGCCAAACCAAATTCAGGAAATGTGGTTGAGCTGTGGGAAGAGTCTGCAAAGGAGCAAATCCTCTGTTCTGCTCAGGTTTCAGATTTGCTGTGGATGGCTGGCGGAGGGAATCATTTGTTAAAGATCAGCAGCAGAAGGCCCCTAAAAGCACCCATTTCAATTTTGGGGTGTGCTTTCTGACTCTCCGCCACCCAAGTATGTACAGCATTTGTGAGTAAGTATCTGTGTTTCTGAGGGACACGGGTGGCTAAACCACAGAGCCTAGGACTTGCTGATCAGAAGGTTGGCAGTTTGAATCCCTTTGACGGGGTGAGCTCCCGTTGCTCGGTCCCTGCTCCTGCCAGCCTAGCAGTTCAAAAGCACGTTAAAGTGCAAGTAGATAAATAGGTACCACTCTGGCGGGAAGGTAAACGGCATTTCTGTGCGCTGCTCTGGTTTGCCAGAAGCAGCTTAGTCATGCTGGCCACATGACCCGGAAGCAGTACGCCGGCTCCCTCGGCCAATAAAGCAAGATGAGCACCGCAACCCCAGAGTTGGTCACAACTGGACCTAATGGTGAGGGGTCCCTTTACCTTTACTTTATCTGTGTTTCTGTGTTCTTAATGGGTTGTAGGACCTATACCAAATGATGTCAGTGTGGAGGACTCCTGTTCAGGGTTCCTGCCAGCCAGCCAGCCATGCCTCTCTCTAATGATGCTCCATTCCATTCTCTCCTCTCTACCATTTTCCATCCTTTCCCCAACAGAGGGACAGGAGGGAAGTTGTCACAGACTGGCTGAATGTCGAGGAGCGGCGGTAGGCACCAGCTGGGGAATCCTCAAGGGATGCCCCAGCGGAAGAAGGCTCAGAGCCAGGGGACTGGCGGTGGGGTGACGATGAGTGGTTAGAGGGAGAAGAGGGAGCAGACTAGGAGGAGGAGGTCTTGGAAGCTGAAGAGGCAACAGGGTTTAGTGGGCAGGAAGAGGCTGTGACAGAGAGCAGTCCAGACTTAGAGGCAGGAGAGGAGGCGGACGAGGAGACAGAAATGAGGCAGGCTGCTGTGACCAGCTCCCCTCCCTGCAGAGGAATGATATGGGTGGAGCAAAGAGAGACAAGATGAAAGAGCCTCAGGTTTCTGGGGAAGAAACCAGGGGAGGAGCCTTAGAGAGCAGTGGGAAGGTGGAAACCCCCAGTTCTCACAACTGCCTCATTGGAGCAAGACCTACTGGGAAGAGTTGCTGTGATCACTAGACCTAAGCTGTTTTGGTTTCTTTGAATAAAGAGTTAACTTCACAGATGCTGGGTGTTTTATTGCCAACCTGCTTCAGACTCCAGCTCCTGACAGAAGTGGAGGAAGTAGTATGCACTCCAGACCACACTCCCCCCAAAGCATCATTGGTGGCTAGTGCCCATTGGGACTGGCAGGGTGGAAGGCAGGAAAACTAACAGTAGGTGGAGCCAGTGGCAATGGCAGGCAGAGCCAAGGAGAGTCATAGCTACCAGATGGCTGGCTGTAAGTAAGAAAGCAGGTAGGTGAGTGAAAGCTGAAGGAAAATTGAGGTTGGCGAGACACTGACAGCTTCCACTGGTTCCTATGTGCCACCTAGGGATGGATGAATATGTCAATTTAAGTTTCTCTTATTTTCTCATTTTCACAGCTTCAGTTCAGTATCCATGTTTCCGGCAGGAAGACCAACAGTAGGAGAGCCAAGGAGAGTCATAGCTACCAGATGGTTGGCTGTAAGTAAGAAAGAAGGTAGGTGAGTGAAAGCCTTCACTGGTTCCTATGTGGCACCTAGGGATGGATGAATATGTCAATTTAAGTTTCTCTTATTTTCTCATTTTCACAGCTTCAGTTCAGTATCCATGTTTCCGAAGCAATCTGCGTGCTTTTCATTATTATTAAAAATCCTGATTTAACTTTGTCAGCATTTTAGTGCTATTTTCTCCCAATAAGTACAACTTCTGTACGCAGTTTTGAATAAGGTACATATTTTGGCAATCTGTTTCCCCTGATACAATGCGCCTGCGTATGCCATTTTTTTTTTCCAAAAACCCTATATGTGTTTTTATGCACACAATATAGGCATGCTTGTACGCATTGTTTGTTTAGAGAAGTGCATTGCAAAATTCGAAGAGGTGAGAATTTTGAAGGGTGGCTGTCTTTTTATCCATGTCTTGATTTGAGAAGTACAAATTACCGTATTTTTTGCTCTGTAAGACTCACTTTTTCCCTCCTAAAAAGTAAGGGGAAATGTGTGTGCATCTTATGGAGTGAATGCAGGCTGTGCAGCTATCCCAGGAGCCAGAACAGCAAGAGGAATTGCTGCTTTCACTGCGTAGCGATCCCTCTTGCTGTTCTGGCTTCTGAGATTCAGAATATTTTTTTTCTTGTTTTCCTTCTCCAAAAGCTAGGTGCGTCTTGTGGTCTGGTGCATCTTATAGAGCGAAAAATACGGTAGGTAGCCTCTCCATGAAACGGAAATGATTGAATCCTCCCCCCTCGCATTACACATAGGATTGCTCCACACTTGTTTCTTCCCAGCACACAACCTATAGCTCCAATTCTTGTGTTCCGTTTGTGTTCTGCTAATATCTGGGTCCTGAGTTTGATGTTCTTCTTCCTTTCCGCCCCCCCCCCCACTGGCAACACTTGCACATTTTCTCTTGAGCTGCGGCCATCAGAAGTCAACGAGGCTGGGAAGCAGCTGGGATGAGACAGTCGGCAGATTCCCCCCCACGGTTTCAACCCTGGCTACTGCTCTTCAACTCTGCTCTGAGGCCACCACTGTGCTTATTAATAGTGATCGTTAGCATCTCCCAAGACTGCACTCAAAGAATCTTGAAAAAAGCAAAGGCGGCCATTTGCTGTTCCGTTTGCTCAGTTTGAGGAAACCACTTCAGCAATTATCACTGCCTGGCTCTGAGCTTATCTTTCCCCCAAAGCTATGCCATTACCAGTGTGCGTGCCTGAGTCATTCATGCTGATTATTCTGTTGTAATTATTTGGAGGTTGAGAGAGAGAGAGATGAATTAGCATGACTTCCTGCCTATATAGGCCTAGGAAGAGAGATCTGGAAGGGATGCTGATTATTCCTTGTAATGAGGAAACATTTGTGGCACACCTAGTGCTATTTATTGACTTTAAATAATTCTTAACCCTGCTCTTCAGCCAGAAAAGGCTCCAAGGACAGCTCACAGATCAAGGAAAACAAGACAGTCCCTGCACTCAGGCTTCCAATCTAAAAAGGGATGGCATGAAAGGAAATGGGACTGAGAGGGAGGAGGAAATAAGAAAACTCAAGTACCAGCTCTTTAGCTGCAAGTCCTTCTAAAGATCAGCAGCAATGGAAACTGTTCAGGGAGAAGAGTAGCTAAACATTGCTGGTGTTCCTGTCTCTCTCTTGGCTAAAGTTTGGTGGAATGGCCAGGTGATAGTTGGTGGGTATTGGGTGGGGGGGAGGGTGGCTTCTCAGCAGAGCCAGTGGTGGCCCTGATACCCTTCTCTCTTTCTGCTGCAGCCTAGTGGAATAGCTGCTGACAAGTGGTGGAGGGAGGAGCTGGCTTCTCATCAGAATTGGCAAAATTCCTTCCCCAATCCAGCTAGCTCATCTTACTTTCTTACCCTATTTACTGAACATCCATCCTGATTTGCTGGCACAAAGTGTACATGTCTGGTTTATATTGGACATTCCTTCTGAATTGTTAGTGAGCGAGGTATACGGCAATAAGCATTCACCTTGATTTGTTTGTGGGGTGTTTACATGGCTTCCTGTTAAGCATCCACCCACCCATCACTATTTGGTGCATTTCCCAATCACCTAACTGCAAACAGACTGGGTTTTTTTTAAAAAAAAGGATTTATTGTGCCAGATTGACAAAGAGCTTTACTCCACTTCAATTGTGCAAACCTAAACTTCTGGAATGCCCTTGAATCTCTCCCACAAAATGCTGACAGTCTGGCCATGACCCAGGTTTCTCATTATGTTCTCATTTTAAGATCGCTGGAAGATCTGATCACAGACTTCTACCTATCCCATCTACTTTGGTTCTTAGGAACCTTGGAACTCTACCCTTGGATGTGCATCCCACATCTCCTATCACGTGAGCTCCCTGCTGCGTTCCACTTGCTCGGCTATTTCCTGTTTCTCTGTCTCCATTTCCTTTCAACACACCACCAATGTTCCCATTCGTGACTGTCCTCCAGCCCCCTGGGGGATTCCGGTTGACTTTATGGTCGTCTAAAGATCTCGGCAATGGGTTTGGTAATCATTTTGCATGTACACGGCAGAACATTAACGTAACTGGTAATTAATTTGTTTTAATTGTTTTTATATAATCCCCGCGAGCGAGCTCATGTTTTGTTTTGCATCTGTTATGTTTCTGATTCAAATTTTAATGCCTTAATGGGAAGGGTGCCAAACTGCCTTTGCACTCAACGCTATGAGCGATCTCCTGGCTCCCTTCCAGCGCTTTATTGTCGAACTAACTATACAGCACTGTAATTTAACTAGCAAAAATGTGGCAAATCACTGTTATTAATAACAATAAATCTATTTCTGCAGGTTGACAGCATTAAAATAACAAATTACCCAGCAAGGGAAGCTGGTAATTTTGGGGTGCTTGTGAACTCTGCGATCATCGTCAAAGTATAATATCCATTATTAAGAGGCCTTTGGAGACCCATGCAGGAGACGTCTATACATGACAATACATCAGAGGAATAACTACAGGCAAAGATGCAAAGGGCTTGGCCTGAACCCATTGCTGTCGTTCATCCCTTTGGTTTAAATATTAAAAGCAGCAGGAGAGAATGACAGTGATGTATTAAAGATGCTTCTGACTTCTCCCAGCAGTTAACTCTCAGCAATTCAGACATGTTCTGCGCATGGTGGCTAGTATTTGCAGAGGCTTATATTTTTTAATTCTTTCTCACCAGCTTTCCAGAAGCTGATGCTCAGCAGGGAGGCCTGGAGTCCCCACACCTGAGCATTGGGTAGGGATGCAGGAGGATGGCTAGGTTTTGCATGCTAATGATACAACAGCTGAATAAGCAGACTTGGTTATAGAAAGCTGAATAAGACTCAAGATGGATTTTTTTTTGGGGGGGGTGTAATATGCGGAAGTCCCAGGTTCAATTCCTGGCATCTCCAGAGCTGGCAGAAAGACTCTTTAACAGCATGGAAGCAGCAATAAACTATAGCACAAATAAACTTATAATGCCAAAATATCGCTGGCAGATACCTTTAAAGGGGAACATGGTCACAGCATGATCTTTAAAGGGGAAGATCATCCCTCTTTTAACAAACAGTAAAACGAAACATTAACATAATATAAAATAGGTTGTAAAAAGGTAAAGGACCCCTGGATGGTTAAGTCCAGTCAAAGGTGACTATGAGGTTGTGGCACTCATCTCGCTTTTAGGCCGAGGGAGCCAGCGTTTGCCCATAGGCAGCTTTCCCAGTCATGTGGCCAGCATGACTAAACTGCTTCTGGTGCAACGGGACACCATGACGGAAACCAAAGCACACAGAAACACCGTTTCCCTTCCCACCGCAGTGATACCTATTTATCTACTTGTACTGGTGTGCTTTCGAACTGCTAGGTTGGCAGAGCAATGGGAGCTCACCCCGTCGCAGGGATTTGAATTGCCGACCTTCCGATCGGCAAGCCCAAGAAGCTCAGTGGTTTAGACCACAGGGCCACCTGCATCCCTAAAATGGGTTGTACAAGCAAAGGGAAACCATGGGAAACTGCTTTAGAACGAGCCAGATCACTGACACTTCTGTCCCAGTATTGCTTTCACCAGGCAGTTGTTCCAACTCCAACACCCATTATCCCTGACTATTGGCCACATTAATGGGGGCTGATGGGAATTGGAGCCCCACATCATTTAGAGGCCTAAAGGTTAGCTGTCCCTGGTCTCTTCACCCAGCCTTGCCTGGAGATGGCCTTGCCTGTATATAAGTGAATGCTCCATCTCTTCACTGCTTTAGCTGGTTAGGAAGTATAAGAAACACAGCCTATTTCAAGAAGCACGAGAACGATTTCTGTTTAAACAGACTCTTTCCTCTTGGCTGCTAGTCAAGGAAAGGAGGGGGCGGTTGTTGCTGCTGTTGCTCAGTGAGAATGCTTCTGCCTCTTGGTAGCACAGACAGCACAGCGACATGTCATCAACCAAGCTGTTCAGAAGGGGCAGGTCAACTTGTATTGCACTAACACCCTAGAGGATACAAGCATGCTTAGCCAGTGCAGCAGTTGCAGATTGATACTATTTCTGAACAATGCCACTGCTAGTTTGCCTTGTTGTAACATCTCTATCAGGGGACAGGCAAGCAGAGAGCTACAAGGAGTCAAAACTCCCAAACATGTGTTTCAAGGATGGAGCCAGAGACCAAAACACAGAAGTTACTGGGAGAGCCATTTCTGGATCTCCTGATTACACAACCACCCACCCACATCCCTAGGATGCCTTCAAAATAGTGAGGCCCCTGGTGGCATTTGCCCATTGGTGTAGCAATGTCTGTGTGTCTCTTGGGCTTTTCTCCCTTGCAGATGGTTGTCAACAATGCAGGACCGTGTGTCAAGATTCCTGAAACCACGAACAGTCCATTCTCCGAGCATTATGTTAAAACAAGGGCCGTGGTGGTAGTGGGGCCAGTTTTGAGCAAAACAACAGTGTTGATGAATGGGAGATTAATTCTTTCTCCTCCGCCATTTGCATGATCTAAATCTCAAATGCTCCTCTCCCCACAAACATCTATGACAGGGGTCAGCAAACTTTTTCAGCAGGGGGTCGGTCCACTGTCCTTCAGACCTTGTGGGGGGCTGGACTATATGGGGGGGGGGGGAATGAATGAATTCCTATGCCCCACAAATAACCCAGAGATGCATTTTAAATAAAAGGACACATTCTACTCATATAAAAACACGCTGATTCCTGGACTGTCCATGGGCCGAATTGAGAAGGTGATTGGGCCGGATCCAGCTCCTGGGCCTTAGTTTGCCTACCCATGATCTATGAGCTTAAGGATGCTTGTAGTGGCAGCATCAGAGCAGGACTGCGCAGAAAACTGAGCGTAACTCCAGGGCCATACTTGGCAGAACGTGCAGGAGGATCCCCAAATCCCAATCTCATTCATGTAAATTAACAGATCGCCCTTCATCTGGGGATCACAGGGAGATTTACAGTATGAAAACACAAAAATATAGAACATCATAGCAAGCAGAACTATATACTCGATATAGTTTAAAAGGCCATAGATTGTTTAATTAACCAAAAGCCTGGGAGAAGGGGAAAATTTTCACCTGGAGATAAGTAATGATGACACCAGACGAGCCTCCCTGGCTTATCACGCTTTACATTAAGGTAACCTATTTAAGGACAGGCAATATGAAGTGTATGGGGGCATTACTTCATAGACAGTGCAGTGTTATGGTTAGAGTGTTGGACTAGGACCCACTCAGATATGAAGCTCACTTGGTGACCTTGGGCCAGTCACTTTCTCCCAGCTTGTTGTGAGGATAAAATGGAGGGGGCTAGGAACTGCCTTGGGACACGGGTGGCGCTGTGGGTTAAACCACAGAGCCTAGGACTTGCCGATCAGAAGGTTGTGGTTCGAGGACTTCCGGGTTAGCGCGATCGGGTAATGGCGGATTCCCTCCGAGCTCCGGAGGGAATCGTCTCCATCGAGGACGGGTCCTGCCGCGGCGATGACGCGGGGACCCCTAGAAACCGCAGGCGCTGAAGCCTGCGGACTGGAGACTCAGCGGGCACCTTTAAGCGCCCCCTGACTCACGAGGAGCCTTTTTAAAGGCTGCGGAGAGGGTACGGGGGGTGGCGTGGCGCTGTGAGTCGATCGCTACCTCGGTGGAGTGAAGCCGCGAGCCATGACCGGAGAGCGCTGACTTCCTTCCTTGAAATTTGGACTTGAAAAGAAGCAACCCGTGAGTAAAACAGAATTTGGACTTAAGAAATTTACCTTTTTGAATTAGATACGACCGGGGGATGTGTTAAAAGGAAGTCCGCACCCCCTTCTATTACAGACGATTTAAAGCAAAAACCGAATAACTAAGGTGGAATGATTGTTTTCCTCTTTGTGAGATAAAGGACATTAACTCCAAGATTGACATTAAAAGTTATACATTTTGAGTCGGAAGAAAATAATTTTTTGAGGTTTTTGTGCAGCCCCCCCGGACCCGGGAGCGTCCCGTGAATGAGAGCTGTTGGAGAGAAGCAGGGAGTTTGACAGCTGTCAAAGGGCTGTCAAACAAACCGTTGGAAAATTTGTTATAATTTGTATCTGCGGACTAATTTTGTTACAGTTGAGTATAAGTTGGTGGAAATAAAGAAGGAATAAACAACAAAGTAAAAGACTGTTGGAGAAGGACTACTAAGTATCCAGAATCCCTCTAGGGGGAATTCTGAGACATTACAATGGCTGCAGATGGAAAATTACAGGCGGAGATTGAAAGGATGTTCTTTCTCGTGGGAATATTACAAGACCAGAGCACAGTTATGGCTATGAAACTATCGACCTTGAATTCTAAAATAAGCAATACTGCCGACTGTGTGGAGGACTTGTCTGAAAAAAATCCTGCAGCTGAATTGGAAGAGACATCTTTGGAACCAGAAGAGAGGGAAGAAGGAGCGGAAAAAATACAGGCAGAAAGTACCAACCAGAAATTTACATCTGTGGAATATAAAGAAGAAGATTTATGGATTATGAATTTGCTTGAGATGGGAGAGGGAGCCCCTGGAATATCTGAAATATTTGGACTCAAAAGAAACAAGAAATATGATTGGGGCCTCTCTCTTGGTCGTGGAAAACAGGTTGGAAGGTACCTTGATTTTATTGTGCCAGAGCTCCTTCGAGACCTGATGACCAACATAAATGACTACCAACAAACCCGGCGGAGAGAGATGGACAGAGACTTGAGGGCCTCGGATGTGAGAAATCCAGGCTAGAAATTGTCTTTTTGTGGACATTCCTTTTGGAAGGGGACCGGAACTGGGGAAGGGGGGGGGGTGAGGGCAGAATCTTAAATTTTTTTTTAATGATCTCTGTGTTTAGATAATAGAAATAACTTTGAATGAAAAAATGGGAAATCGGTGGAGGGGAACAGGGGTCGACCTTAGAAAAAGGTAAAAGAATTAGAAGAGATTGGCATAAGATAAAAATGATTTAATTAAGAATGAAGTTAATAAGAAGAAGAACAATAAGTTTGTAAGGATGAGAGATAAGGATTTGCTGAACCAACTTTTGGAATAGGGATGTAAGAGGGGGGTGGGGGGAAGTCTGGGGAAGTAGTTAATGAGATAAGGATATGAAATTGTACATGTTTTGTCTTTGTTTTTGTATGTTTGTTTTGTCTATAAAAATTTGGAAATTCAATAAAAATTTATTAAAAAAAAAAAGAAGGTTGTGGTTCGAATCCCCACGACGGGGTGAGCTCCCATTACTCGGTCCCTGCTCCTGCCAACCTAGCAGTTCAAAAGCACATCAAAGTGCAAGTAGATAAATAGGCACCGCTCTGGCGGGAAGGTAAACGGCATTTCCGTAAGCTGCTCTGGTTCTCCAGAAGCGGCTTAGTCATTCTGGCCACATGACCCGGAAGCTGTAGGCTGGCTCCCTCGGCCAATAAAGCAAGATGAGCACCACAACTCCAGAGTCAGCCACGACTGGACCTCATGGTCAGGGGTCCCTTTACCTATAGGAACCACCTTGAGCTTTCTGGAGGAAAACTGGGATATAAATGTAATAACAACAACAGCCCCCGAAGAGAGTCTCCCCTGTCCATAAGACCATTAAGTCCAGAGCCTGCACCCCAGGGTGCTTGAGGAATTTAATCTTTATGAAATCTGATATAAACTAAACTGAACAGACCTATATTTTTGGGAGTAACGTGCGGATCTGAACACAGCTATTATTCCATACTTCTATGAAGGTTTCAAAGTGAACATTTGCGGCTCAAAGAACATGGAATGCATTTCAATGTGCTTATTGCGAGGTCAAATACAGTAACAACATTTTTTAAATAAATAAATATTGTAAACATAATGTACATTACTATCAGCCCCAAAGTGCAGTAGCAGGGCATTATATCGCACTACATTCAGAACAAGCAATCAAGCAAAGAAAAAATATTAAGGGGAAGTAGTGCTAACACACCAATATAAGCCAAAATCATAAGAAATTATGACTCCTCCATCCCTCTGGAGACACCCCCCCCTCTTTGGGGGGGGAGGGATTATTGTTTTATTTATTATTGTTTTTATTATGTATTTTGTGTTTTTATCTTGTATTTTTATGCCGTGAACTACCCTGAGATCTATAGATGAAGGGCAGCATACAAATAATAATAATAATAATAATAATAATAATAATAATAATAATAATAGTATATGTGCTATTTTTCCCCCTGCAGTCGCTGAGGTCTGTATGTTCTTATACACTACAAATACAAATGGAGTTTTTTCAAACTTTCCCATTGCAAAAAGTTCTTTAGAGTGGCAAGCTTTCATGCCATCAGTCTAGAAAGCCGTGGGGAAGCAGGAACAACATTATTTAGATGTGCCATATGTATGTGATAAATGCAGGGTTTTCCCTTTTCTTAAAAATTGCATGTCGATACAAAGTGAGGCGTAATGGATGTAGCAGTCAAAACTTGTGAAGGCAACACATACTGGAAATAATCTGATTTGTCCATCCCTGGACAAAGCCCCCAAGCAGAGAGAGAAAAACGATCCCACTTGACATGAGGCAGGCTTCTATCTCCCCAGTGTAATTTTAAGTGGGTTTTAAAACCTCCATCTTTTTATTATGGACTATAGTGGTTAATTATGTCCCAAATGTCCAGTGATAACAGTGGATTGATTCTGGCATCTATGCTTGTATTGTGCTATATTATGGTGGACTGTGGCTGGGCTCCCTGCTCTTAACAATGTGGAGAGATACTGTTCTCAAGGTGATTGCAGTGCTTTATATGGTTTTAAACTGGGGGGTGAGGAGAACCAGGTGGGAGGCAGAGCCTTAACCCCCTGCAGGCCAACTCTAACAGATGGGTGGGATATCTTACCTGTTAATCACTGTGGGAATGTTCAGGGAGGCAGGAGAGGCTATATTGCTTATTAATATACTTCCTAACTTGTGCTAGCAAGTTCCTTTACTTAGCAGAGTTTCACATTCCCCTCTTAAACACACAGCAGGTAGCTGGTTGCAGGCTTGTGTAAGCCTCTATCCGGTTCCTGGTAAGTTCCCTTATATCCCTCTTAAAAGAATAAACACGCCACAATCTTGTGTAAAGTATACAAAAGTGGTTTGCTCACATTCAGTTCACAGATGGATCCCTGAAGGCAGACTTAGTTACAAAGGATATACATGTGGAGCTATCCCATATGGGGATAATCTCAGTGTCCTCTGTTGGCTGGAAGCCAACAGAGCATCTCTAGCTAAAAGCTGCTCCAACGACGGAAGAAGTCAAAAGGAGAGAGAGAGTGTGTGCTGTGTGCCTTGTTACCTGGACAGGTAAGGTCATGCCCACCTCTAGTCACATACAAAGGAAGTATGTCCCAGCCAGGAGGAAACAGGAATTTTTCAACTGGCTGGACCAAACATTCCCCTGCATGTCCACTCTAGGAAAACAAGGAATGTTGTACTTGACTGCTACTTACGTATCACATCCCACAATCACCTGACATCATAGTAATGGCAGCACCAGTGGGGTGGTTCATAGATGATTGGCATTGACCAGGAGCCCCACTTGCATAGTGTCAGGGCCTGGCAGTGTGGAGAAGGGGCGGCGGAGGTGGACCCAGGATTGGGGGACAGTGATTTATGGGGTTTGGTGCCACCTGGGAGGCAAGAGCCAGGGCAAGGAGAAAGGGAAGGAGCTGAGCAGTCAGAGATGAAGGTTGGGGCACAGCATGGGTTGGAAGCAGAGGAAGAGGCTTTTCCGGCAAGTAGTGACTCCTGTGCAGGAGAAGCCTCAGGTTGTGTAAGTGCACTCCATTAGCCAAGAGTACATAAGCCCAGGATGGGGGTCACGGTCCCACCGTTGCTTCAACAGCTCCACTTGTTCAACCTCTGCAGTGCAGGAATCACAGTTAAAGGATCCCTGACAGATGGACACCAGTCCTTGGTTAAGGACCCAACTAACACTATCTTGCCTAGAATAACACTCAGAATAATGTGGTCCCTGGTGGCATCTGTACACTGGATTCGGTGGCAGTTGTTGCAGTGACAGTGCTGCTTGCCTTGGCATCTGGTGCCCATTGGCAGTGGGAGTTCAGAAGGCCTGGAGGCCAAGCAGTGGCTGGAGTCCAAGCCCATCAGAGGCATAGCCAACAAACCATAGTTTTATCCTCCTCCTTTTCCCTGCTGAGTTCAACAAGGGCCAACACTGAGACTAAGGAGGAGGAAGCTAATAGGGCTAGATGGAATCTGAAGGCAGGCAGGTGGGGGGCATTAGGAATGCTGGACGTTGCACCAAGATTGCTGACACTATCTAATTCCCCAAGCATTATATTTAGCAGTTGAATGCCTAGCTCTTTGACTGATGCACATTATGCTGGTGCGCTGGGCATCTTCCATCGCTTTCAGGATTTCAGCATGCAGGGTTTAGAGGCCGATGGATGGACGCTGCAGCTTTAAAAAAGTGCCAGTGTCCTCCAGAGGCTTCATCAGAACCCCCTTCCGCTTTCAGCAGAATACGTGTCTTCATAACGGAATAACTCAGCCTGGGGGAGTCCTGTGTGGCTAAAACTAATTTCTGCAGTGTGAACAATGGAAGCAGAAACATCAGAGGGAATCGTTATCAGAGGAAATATCAGAGGATGTTGCAGCAGCAGCACTGCAGGAAGCAGATAAAACCTGTCCTCCCCTGCCTGCCCCCAGCTTAACTCTCAGTAAATCTTAGTAAATTCTGGTGGGAATTGTAGGCAGTGAAAGTGCTGTTGCACTGAGCTCCTGCTTTTGGCCTTTCTATAAGCACTGCTTTTGGCCACTGCGAGACTAACAAGATCTAGTCTGGAATGCTGGACTGGATGAATCTCTGGCCTGATCTTTGGCCTGTTGTGCCCCCCGCCCCATGTTCCAATGCCCACAGTGACTGACACCTCATTTAATCTGATAGACGAATCAATTTTTACTGGATTTTTCTTCATCTCTTTAATGCAGCAGATATGACTTTGTTATCAGCATGAACTACTGGCCTCTCTTATTCCAGATTCCACAACTGGGGCTGCTGTGATCCTGCACAAGGCCAGGCAGTTTTTAGAAACCATCTTCCTTATTGTGTAGCTTGGATCCTGGTGCAGATCCTAGATGCATTACACAGCAAATGTACACTCAAGATGGAAACCAACCATGGCAATTGAATTAGGCAGGGTGTTTTGCATTCCGATAAATATGGCAGGCCACCTGAAGCTTCTGCTGTGTCTCCAGGAACTAGCACAATTTGTCCTTTGCAATTAAAACAAGGTGCTTCCTAGTCATCATGCCCAATGCATCCTTTGCTTGCTCTGTCTTTGTATCTCATCTCTGCGTTGAGTTTCTCTGGTTGTTTCAAAGGTCTTGAATAATGCATCAACCTCTGGGACTGACACACTGAGCACTCGACTTGTAGCACACTGGTGAGAACATAAAATCCATGTTGCCACTCACGAAAAATGCTGCCTATATGACATCGACAGCTTGACTCTTGTCTAAGTAAGGAGGATGGCATTCCTAGGAACTGAGCAGGCAGCCATATTGGTGGTGTTTACAGAAGGAAAGGTGGTGTTTTCCCAGTAGTGATATATGGAAGTGAGAGCTGGACCATAAAGAAGGCTGATCACTGAAGAATGGATGCTTTTGAATTATGGTGCTGGAGGAGACTCTTGAGAGTTCCATGGACTGCAAGAAGATCAAACCGATCCATTCTTAAGGAAATCAGCCCTGAGTGCTCACTGGAAGGACAGATCCTTAAGCTGAGGCTCCAATACTTTGGCCACCTCATGAGAAGAGAAGACTCCCTGGATAAGACCCTGATGTTGGGAAAGATGGAGGGCACAAGGCGAAGGAGACAACAGAGGACAAGATGGTTGGACAGTGTTCTCGAAGCTACCAGCATGAGTTTGACAAAACTGCAGGAGGCAGTGGAACACAGGAGTGCCTGGTGTGCTCTGATCTATGGGGTCACAAAGAGTCGGACATGACTAAACGACTAAACAACAAAACAGAAAGATAAGAAACTGCCTTATTCCAAGTCAACCTATTTGCTCATATAGCACAGCACCGTCTAGTCCAGGGGTGTGAAATCTATAGTCCTCCATATGTTGTTGGACTCCAGTTCCCACCAGGCCCAGCCAGTTTGGCCAAGGTACAGGGATGATAGGAGGAGTCTTGTAATACCTGAAGGACCCCAGAACCCCATTGCTGGTCTAGTCTGACTGGCACCAGTTCTACAGGACCTCAGACAGAGATGGCTCTTTCTCATAATTTCTTTTAGCTAAAGATACCAAGAATTGAGCCTGGGACCTTCTTTGTGCAAAGGTTGTGCTTCATCACTGCACTATGATCCATCCCATAGCACTGCTGTGATTTCTTGCGAAGGCTAAAAGATTGATAACCATCCTTTTTAGCATGGATGCTTGACAAAACTGGTATCTGTGAATTCCAATATAAGGTGAGCTGATCCCAACATCTCTCGGATTAATGTGTGAATTGGAACCTAGTTACCTGCCCAATTTTGCACTTACAAGGAAACTGCCTCATAGCAAGTCAGACTACCGGTCCATCTAGCTCAGTATTGTCTACACTGACTGGCAGCAGCTCTCCAGGGTTTCAGACAGAGTTGTCTTTCCCACCCTACCTGGAGATGCTGGAGATGGAACCCGGGACCTTCTGCATACAAAGCAGATGCCACACTAAATGAGCTACGGCCCTTTCCCAAATATTCTGTAGACACAGTTCCCCAAACAATTTCAAGACATATTTTGCAAGAGAGAATATGGATTTCAGTATGTATTAAAAACTAGCATTTACGTATATATTTTGAGAGGTTACGTCTTAAAAAATGGAACTGGGGGTAAAAATATTTGAAAGTGACACAGACTTAAAATTGACATATTCAACTATACTTAACTTTTTCTTTAACTGGGATGACCTACATAGGACTTCATATATTCCATAATTGCAAAGTCCTTACTGAGCCTGACTATAACAAATGTTGTCAACTTGCATAGTGAAAACCGATGAAATTAGCCCATTTAATAAGTTGAGAACATGGTGAAGTGGTTCTCCTTTCCCTTCACCCAGAAACCCTGCAAACTTCAAGAGAAGCTGGATACATGGTGAGGGAATCAGGGAAGCTCAGCTCAGACTGGTCCACATGATGCATTGCGAAACATTTGATGACTCCCATCTGCCCAGCTGCAAAATGAACCAAGTCAAAGTTGCATGATCAAAGCATGGTGCGAATGATCGTGGAGGGGGTTAAAAAAAAGCACCATGCAATTGGAGGCATATGAATTGTCCCTCAGACGCCCAGGTCTATCTCCCCCCCCCCCACTTAAATTGTTGTGCAGCTGGACAACCCACCCCACCCCCAGAACATTGGAAATTCATGCTTTGACCCTTGTATGCATGACTGTAATAACCACATAAACCACATGCTTTTATCCTATTAAAGTTGCTAAGCTCTTAAAGCATTCTATTTAGTATGGTAATAACAAGCCTGAGCGATAAAGCCTTTAGTGGGCAGAGAAACAGCAACTGAGACCCTCTAAAGGGGATCACAATCTGTTTTCTGAATTCAGTTTGGCTGAGATAGGCCAATGTGGAAGGCAAATGCAGTCCCATAAGTGGGATAAAATTAACTGTACAAAGCTGTTCCGGTTGTCCAAATGAAAGCAGTGGGTGGGTGGGTTGTGTGGCAGGGCAGAGATTCTTACCTGACCGCTTTGCAGGTGAGTCATCACTGCTGCTTACAAGAAGGGGTGAAGTGGTGGCGAGGCTGGCACAGTGTCAGTCTGGTGCTCCTGCCAGTGTGTTTATTGCCACCTTGCTTCTCCCCCTGCTGTGAGTGGCAGTGACTCCTCTGCAATGAGGTCAAGTGAGTACCTCTGCCCCGCAACACCATCTGCTACCTGATGAAAGACTACCCAAAGGGGTCAGATAATTGCTCTCTACTGCTCTAGAGGTCAGGACTAGACAAACTTGGGCTTAAGTTACAGAAGCAGTTGAACAATAGGAAAAACGTCTTGCTGTAAAGAACAGTATGGCAATGCAACCAATTACTTAGAAGGGCGGTCAGCTTGCAAGCAAAGATGCCCCCCCCCCCAAGGCATCCTCTAGTTCTGGATAGCTGAACTATAGTGTTACCCCCCCATCATAACCATCTGGGCTGCATCTACACAGTCCTTTTTAACAGCGTCACATTTTAATAACACATTACAGTGGTACCTCGGGTTACATATGCTTCAGGTTACAGACTCCGCTAACCCAGAAATAGTACCTCGGATTAAGTACTTTGCTTCAGGATGAGAACAGAAATCGTGCTCTGGCGGCGTGGCAGCAGCAGGAGGCCCCATTAGCTAAAGTGGTGCTTCAGGTTAAGAGCAGTTTCAGGTTAAGAATGGAATTCCGGAACGAATTAGGTACTTAACCCGAGGTACCACTGTATTAATTTTACAAGCAAAACATAATGTGCCCATCTACGTTATGAAAATCATTCCTTAACCCTTCCTTAACGTTATAAACCATGAATGTAGATCTGCCCCTGGTAAACTAAGGAGTCAATGAATGTTTTATTTATTTACGTTGATATGCTTTCTTCTGTTACGGAACCTAAGGTGGCATACAAGTCCAGGCAATCAAACCATCCAGTCTCCAGCCAGAACCCTGATGTGCTTACAATGGCCTTGTGTGAGACAAACACCTGGGAGAAGTGGGTTCAGCTCAGTCAGGAAGCTCACTTGGTGACCTTGGTTAAGCCTCAGTTGCCTGGAGTGCCTTCCATCAGCTTCAGCTGGTGGCTCAGCTATGCACCTATCTGGACAGGGATAGTCTAACTACTGTTGTCTATGCTCTGGTAACTTCAAGGTTAGATTACTGCAATGTGTTACACATAGGGCTGCCTCAGAAGATGGTTCGTAAACTTCAGCTAGTGCAGAATTCAGTGGCCAGGTTGCTCACCAGAGCAAGATGGTTTGAGCATATTACTCTGATCCTGGTCCGACTACACTGGCTACCAGTTAGTTTCCGAGCCCAATTCAGATCTATAAAGCCTTAAATGGCCCCAGACCGCAATACCTCAAGGATGGCTTCTTTCCATATGAACCTACCCAGACCCTGAGGTCATCTTCTGAGGCCTTTCTTTGTGTGACTCCTCCTCAAGAAGTCCGGAGGGTGGCAACATGAGAACGGGCCTTTTCTGCAGTGGCTCCCTGTCTGTGGAATGCTCTCCCCAGGGAAGTTCGCCTGGCGCTTTCATTATACACCTTTAGGCGCCAGGTAAAAACATTCCTTTTTAACCAGGCCTTTGGTTGATTTGATTGACATCCTACGCCCTTTTAAAACGTGGCTCTTTTTGGGGGGGGGTGTTATTGGGTTATTGTTTTTATTTTATGTATTGTGATCTTTTCTGAGAACCGCCCTGAGACCACTGGGTATAGGGTGGTATATAAATTCAATCAATCAATCAATCAATCATCAATCAATCAATCAATCAATCAATCAAAAAGTCACTGTCTTTCATCCTAACTTACTTCTCAGTGTTGTTGTGAGGGGAGAACGGAGACCGGAAGGTTGGCGGGGAGAGAACCATGTACGCTGCCAACTTGAGCTTGTCAAAGTGGATATAAATGTAATGATAAAAACATAAATATACAAAAGACTGTCTGAAAGAAGGGGATGTGGCTCTCAGGCTGAGAAAGGTTTCTCCACCCCCTGCAAGGGATTAACACTATGAAATTTCTCCATGCCAAATCACACGCTTTCCTGCTGAACTGTGGCCCCTCGTGACACAGGAGTGCTGTTTGGGGGCCACATCCCTGAAACACATATATAAGACGCCACTCTAGTCATCGTAATACTGGAAGACATGCTGTTGAAGGCATTCATTTTTGAATACTTCCCACAGCTGATCCACGACTCAGATTAAGCCGCGGATCACTGCGAAGGGAATATCAACTCTGCTCATGCTCCAGCCATACTTACAGAGCTCTTTATTCTCAGTCCCACTAGGGAACAACTCCAGCTGTCAACAGCGTTGCTTTCTCATTGTACTAACACGATGTGCGATGAATTGTACCGGACACCATTATCTCTTTGCTAAGCACCAACAAAGGCAGCGTAAATTGCTTTGTTGCTGCCCATTTGATAATGGGCAAGTGTTTGAAAACTGGGGGAGGCAGCGAGTCTTCAAACTAAGCTAAAGCAGCTGTCTTTGTGGAACCTTAATGGCGATGCTGAAATCCCACTGATAATAGTTTTATCATCAGCGCTGTGTATCAGATGCTTCCGTCTGTGCACTTATTTATTTATTTTGCCGCAATTTAGGAGAGCAATTAAGCATTTGATTAAGTGCTGAAATTCTGCTGTTTTCCCTGCCACCCATCCATGTATGTGGTATGAGTGTGGAAGTAATGGTTGGTGGTGAGGAATTGCTTACTTGGCCTGCCCCCACCCCAGGAACTCCTCCACCAGACAGTGTAGCCACCCATTGACAAAACCAAAGAGGTGCCTCAGACTTTTTCTGGAACGCAGGGCAGGGCAACTTCTTCCCCCTCAAAACTTTCAAAATCACACCTGACTTCATGGGTCTTGCAGGTGTAAAGGGACCCCTGACCATTAGGTTCAGTCATGACCGACTCTGGGGTTGCAGCGTTCATCTCGCTTTATTGGCCGAGGGAGCTGGCGTACAGCTTCCAGGTCATGCTTCGCACATGACTAAGCCGCTTCTGGCGAACCAGAGCAGCGCACAGAAACGGCGTTTCCCTTCTGCCAGAGCAGTACCTATTTATCTACTTGTACTTTGACGTGCTTTCGAACTGCTAGGTTGGCAGGAGCAGGGACTGAACAACGGGAGCTCACCCTGTTGCGGGGATTCGAACCGCTGATCTTCTGATTGGCAAGTCCTAGGCTCTGTGGTTTAACCCACAGCGCCACCTGCGTCCACATGCTTGCAGGTGTACTACAAGCCAAAGTCACAACATTGTTTGTTGCCCTGGTTTCTCCGGGTCCTCCTCCTCCTCCTCCTCCTCCTCCTCTTCTTCTTCTTCTTCTTCTTCTTCTTCTTCTCCTTCTCCTTCTCCTTCTCCTTCTCCTTCTCCTTCTCCTTCT
>JAXCMG010000019.1:4699872-4741705 GCA_034642415.1 Podarcis siculus | reverse complement strand
CTTCTCCTTCTCCTTCTCCTTCTCCTTCTCCTTCTCCTTCTCCTTCTCCTTCTCCTTCTCCTTCTCCTTCATAGGAATTGGAGAAAGCCCAGCTGTGGTTTTCAGAGTGTAATGGCCAAGACACAAATAGGAAATGGAAAGCGGGGAAGAAAAATCCTTACCCAAACAGTAACCCCAAACCAGCAATATGGCTAAAAGTGTGGAGAAATGCTTCTCAGTACAAACCTGTCAGCCGAGTGGCAGTTTGTCAAAGAGCTGGATACTTTTCATACACTGCAGTTTCAAGCCTTTATCGTAATGTCAGTTCTTTGTTATGACTGACCCTCTTCTGGATGAAAGCCCACTTAAGCTATTGTAGACTAAACAATGCTATTCCGAGCTGAAAGTGGGGGAAACAGAGGAAGCATTGTTCCTGGGTAAAATGGCTTTGGATGGAATCCCAGATGGCAAGGAAGCCAGGGCTGCGAAGTGGAGCAGGGATATATACGGGCATGTTAGGCAACCAGAACATAAGGGGGCAGATGGAACGGGTCGATTGCCCAATGCCAACTTCAGGCAGCCTAGCCATCCGCTTGCAAATTCCATAGACTTACTCGAGAGCGAGGCAGCCAGAGCATAATAGGGCAGGTGGGATGCAAAATGTCAGCTTCAGGCAGCTACCAATCCCATTGGCAATTTCATTGTCTAACTGACTTGATCAGAAGGTCACCCATCGCTACCATGAAGATGTGCTAGGCTTGAGCTCCCACAAATTTGCTTTTCTTATTTTTAAAATTTAGATCAAACTCCCAAAGGCCATCAGAGATGTGTCCCATGGAGGCATTGTGGAAGGGATGGTCAGATCCTGCAGTGGTGCTCAGGGAGTTGGAGCTGGAAAGCCTTGGAGAGGCTACCAGTGGGATGGGTGTGTCTGAAATTGGGGTCCTAATAAGTGACTATTGCATTTAAATTTTATTTTGGCTGGTGACCTTTTTTATTGGACTATGTTTTTCTTACTATTATCATTGTCTTTCTTCTTCACATTGGTTGGAGTGTTGGACTAGGACCTGGGAGACTTGAATTCCCACTCAGCCATGAGGCTCAATGGGTGACCTTGGGCCAGTCACCATTTCTTAGTCTAACCTACCTCACCATTACACCACACCAATAACATATAGCATATGTGCAATATGAAAGGCATACACATGATAATAATAATAATAATAATAAGAAGAAGAAGAAGAAGAAGAAGAAAAGCATAGTTCAATAACAAAGGTCAACAGCCAAAATAAAATGCAAATGCAATAATCCCTTTTTGAGACCCCAATTTCAGACACACTCATCCCACTGGTGAGCCCCACCATTTCCTCCCTAGGGGTGGGAGGAGAGCAGCAGTGTCTCCTATTTGCCAAGAGGCCACTGTTGAGGTGGTGTTGGGAGGAGGGGTTGCTGAGGCCGTGGCAGATCTGAGGCAGATTGTGGTGATCACACAGGGTCCCCGGACGTTTGGTGGTCTATTGACCCCTGTGCCACCACTGTGCTCGCTTCTCCGCTGCCACCAACCCGTTAATCTCGGGTACACACTAAGTCCAGACAGTTGTTAAAATTAAATCAAATAAACAAGTTTATTTTGTAAGCATTAACAAGTATGGTTTCTCAGTTAATTTTCTTGTCAGTTTCTTATCCTTAGTTTCTTTACCGGCCTATACCTTCCTAATCCAACATCAAAAAAATGATGGTCCCATCACCTCCTGGCAAATAGAAGGGGAAGAAATGGAGGCAGTGAGAGATTTTACTTTCTTGGGCTCCATGATCACTGCAGATGGCGACAGCAGCCATGAAATTAAGAGACGCCTGCTTCTTGGGAGAAAACAATGACAAACCTAGACAGCATCTTAAAAAGTAGAGACATCACCTTGCCAACAAAGGTCCGTATAGTAAAAGTTATGGTTTTCCCAGTAGTGATGTCTGGAAGTGAGAGCTGGACCATAAAGAAGGCTGATCGCAGAAGAATTGATGCTTTTGAATTATGGTGCTGGAGGAGACTCTGGAGAGTCCCATGGACTGCAAGAAGATCAAACGCATCCATTCTTAAGGAAATCAGCCCTGAGTGCTCACTGGAGGGACAGATCCTTAAGCTGAGGCTCCAATACTTTGGCCACCTCATGAGAAGAGAAGACTCCCTGGAAAAGACCCTGGTGCTGGGAAAGATGGAGGGCACAAGGAGAAGGGGATGACAGAGGACGAGATGGTTGGACAGTGTTCTCAAAGCTACCAGCATGAGTTTGACCAAACTGCGGGAGGCAGTGGAAGACAGAAATGCCTGGCGTGCTCTGGTCCAGGGGTCACGAAGAGTCAGACACGACTAAACGACTAAACAACAACAACAACCTTCCTAATACCTTCTCGCTGATTATCTCAACTTAACAGTTTCTCTCACTCTCTCACATCAGACTAGCCTAACCCACATAATTATCCCCCCTCTCTCTTCTCTAACTCCAGACTGACTTCTTAACAACTCTAACTCTAACTCCTCCCCTTGGGTTCCTATTGGTTAATGATTTTACACCTTTCCTTATGACCCAGTATGATGTCACATAACTAGGAGGGCAAACGCCACACAGATCTACACTCGTCATTTATAACATTAAAAATATGTTAGTAAAATCTGGCAATAGAGGGTGCTGCAGAGCAGTGAGGCACCAATGATGGAAAACTGCTATTAAGCATTATAGAATGTTTTTAAACATTTAGCAGATCAATGTCGATCCAGCCCTAGTTTCCAAGGAGCATGCTGCAGCCCTTGCTGCTATTGTGGCAGCAGGCAATGCATTCCTTGGAGGCCAGATATACTGCCTCTGTGGATCCTGCCACCAAGGCAGTTGCCTCACCCTGTCTCCTTGTGTGCCGGCCCTGTGCTTTTGTGGTTCCTTTCTAAGCAGCCTTGAATGCTGGGCTGAAGAGCAGGGTAGAAATAAAGCAGACAAAGGAATAGTTAATCAGTTTCTCTGCCCTCACCTTGAGCCACTGATCACCAGCCATTGCTATTTGACTTCTCAAATCAAGCCAGGGTCCTGATCTTTATAAAGCTCCTGGCCTTAATTGGATTAAAGATGCTAAGACTCTGAAGCCTGGAGTTTTTGCCAGAAGGAGCTACTTCACCCAGCGTGCCATTCTTGAGCAGACAATTATTTTTACCTTCCGAGAATGGAACTTGGCTGAAAGATGACTTTAAAGCAAGCAGCCCAGAGTGAGGACAATACCATGTGGTGGAGGAGAGACTTGGTGTGGTTAGGAAAACTGGAAATTGGGGAAGTGGGAACTGGTGAAATACATTTAACTGCCCAACAGTAATATCCTATAACTAGGTCTTTTTTCAGTCAGAACTCACAGGAAATATTATTATTATTATTATTATTATTATTATTATTATTATTATTATTATTATTATTATTTATACCCCACCCATCTGGCTGGGTTTCCCCAGCCACTCTGAGTGACTTACAACATGTCTAAAAACATCAATCCTTAAAAACTTCCCTAAACAGGGCTGCCTCTAGATGTCTTCTAAAAGTCAGATAGTTGTTAATTTCCTTGACAGTTCCAGCACCTCTCAGGTGTGCACCGTTGCCATTCTAAGAGAACGAGGGAGGTGTTCATGGTGAGTGCTGGCACCTCTTTTTCTATACCTGATCTAATTCTATACAAATTAGATTGAGGCAGCTTACTTCCCAGTAAGTTGTGTAAGAGAACAACTTTTGCTTCCTGTCTTAAAGTCTCAAGATGCTACACAACCATTTTAAAAACAATGAAAACAACGTATGTTTATGGGTTTGTTAGCGCAATCCTGTGCATGTCTACTCAGAAGGAAGTCCTGTTGAGCATAAAACTGTAGCCCGTGGGGATAGGAAGGACTAAGCCAGTGTGAGAGCCAGTGTAGTGTAGTGGTTAAGAGCGGTGGCCTCGTAATCTGGTGAACCGGGTTCGATTCCCCACTCCTCCACATGCAGCTGCTGAGTGACCTTGGGCCAGTCACGCTTCTCTGAAGTCTCTCACCCCACTCACCTCACAGAGTGTTTGTTGTGGGGGAGGAAGGGAAAGGAGAATGTTAGCCACTTTGAGACTCCTTAGGATAGTGATAAAGCGGGATATCAAATCCAAACTCCTCCTCCTCCTCTTCTTCTTCTTCTTCTTCTTCTTCTTCTTCTTAAGAGATCACTCCAGAGTAGGGAATGGAGAGGAATTTAGTTCAGTTTCAAGTTAAGTGATTTGCACTTTCTGAAATGATATAGGGACCTAATTGCAGACTGGCCTTAGAAAGTTGCATATGTCTGAATTTTGTAGTGCAGTTCTCCAGCCAAGTTATGTGTACAAAGATATGCTCAAAAATGCATATATTCATGAAAACGTACAAAAATGTGTTACATTAGGCAAAGCACACAAACAATGTGAATATTGGGATAAATTTTCACTAAATTGCTAATGAATTTGCATGAGGACTTTAAAAAACAACCCAGCTGTTCTGGAAATGTGGAGAACTAAAGCAGGGAAATGAAAAACAGAGAGAAACTGAAATTTGACAGTATATGTCAAATTCCAGAATTGATAGTATTGCTCTCACCCTGCTCCCCCCATAAACAGAATTATAATGCCTTCATAATTATCTTAATCACCTCTCAGAAATTACCACACGGCTCTAATAATAGTGATAAAATATTAATTTATATATCACAATGCTAAAATGGGCTTCTAAGTCGTTTACAAAATATTAAGACCAATTACAAAAACATTAAAATATAAGCTTCCATAAATAACATTTGCAATAAAACAACACGGCAATTAAAAAAGGAGGCTCAAGTCAAGAGAACAAAGGGATGCTTCATAAATAGGTGTATCTTCAAATGCCTGCGGAATGCAAATATGTGCATTCAGGATTTTTGTGTGCATGCGGATGCAGACTTCTTTGAAAATGATTGAACTATGCCTATTTCTAGAAATACCCAAGTTTCCCAGTTTCTGGGATCCTGCCACACTTCGGTGTGACCAACGAGCGGAACTCATCCTGCAACTCTTCTTCTTTCTTCTTTGGTGCTCACTCATAGCCGAGTAAGATTGTCTTCCATAAACACAGTTTTAACAGCGAGTCTGTAAGTGATTGTGGAGGCCAATTCTGGATTCACACGTCCTTCCACAGTGAGGATGTAGGTTTCCGGGTGGGAGCTGATCACACTGAGGGTTTGCCGAGCATGCCTTCCTCTTAGCACGTTTCTCCCTTTCATCCTGAGTTTGAGCATCTTCAAAGCCCATGACAAAGCTCCGCTTCCGGGTGGGTGGGGTTGCGGTCTGACTGCATGGCCTCCCACTGGTGTCGGAATGGGGGGAACGTCATGCATCATCAGGAGGTCCCAGCCACGTCACTGGCCAGCTAGCCAGTTTTTAAAACTGTTTTTTAGCCTGTTGGTACTACTGATTATACTTCTATATCTCCTGCCCAAGGGTAGAAGATTAAAGAAGTGCTAGCTGGGGTGTGAATCATCCCTGAGAATTTTTCTCACTCTCCTAAGGCAACGATCTCTTGCGATGTCATCTAGCGGGCTTAGGGGTCAGCCCATGACATCCTGTGCTGTGTTCACCACCCTCTGCAAAGACTTTCTGTACAAATAATGTAAATAAGTAAACAAATATGAAGGGTGTTGGTACCATTCTACCTGGGCATGCTCCATTCACCAGTCGCAACCAGAGAACACAAATGCCATGCAAAACTGCGCAGACCATGTGTCATGTACAGACCCAGATGCCAACTAAGTTGTCCTCATGCAAACGATAGCAGATTATGAGGGCTTTGTAGACAGCCATTAGAGTTGGGCTTCCACACAGTAAAAACCCGACTAATGGAGCCTGTTGAATTTCGTGCCGTGCTTGGTTGATGAGTCCAGGTGCTCCTCCACGGCCCTTAAATGCCAGATCTGGGAAGGGAGGAGACCCTTAAAAGATGCACAGAGCTCCTTATTTTGCAGTTGCTGGTAAATGCCGGTGCATTATTTATGCTGCCTCAACCTCTTTCCCTTTTGGGAATGAATAATCTGGCTCCTTGCTTCGCAACACATTTCTCCACAGCTTCTCCGTCTCTTCACTTGCACAGCCCAAGGCTGCTTGTGCCAGGGACCCATCTGGCATGAGTTGATAACTTTGCAGCAGCGAGAATCATCTTGGTAGAGCAACCCTCCCTTTGGGCAGAAGGCAATCTGTTAGCCTGCGAATGAGTCACTGCTGTTGAGAGGCAGAACCTGCAGCCATCTGGAGGAGGGGGAACGAAGAGAGCCAAGCAAATGGAGGGCGGGGGGAGTGCACCAGGTCCTATTCTCAGCTGCCTTTCATGCTTGTGGACATGTCCTCGAGAGGCTTACGGAACTCTTCCAACCTCACCCCTGCAAAAACATGCAATCTGCTAAAGGATTTGTGTCTTTTACTAGAAGTATGAGCATTCAGATTCAAGCAGGGCCATAGACCAGTGGTATAGAATAGAGGACAATTCTGTGTCCAGGGCAGCAGTTTACCAGCTCCATCTGGTACGCAGGCTGAGACCCTATCTGCTCACGGACTGCCTCGCCAGAGTGGTGCATGCTCTGGTTATCTCTCGCTTGGACTACTGCAATGTGATCTATGTGGGGCTACCTTTGAAGGTGCCCTGGAAACTACAACTAATCCAGAATGCGGCAGCTAGATTGGTGACTGGGAGTGGCAACTGAGACCACATAACACCGGTCCTGAAAGTCCTACATTGGCTCCCAGTATGTTTCCGAGCACAATTCAAAGTGTTGGTGCTGACCTTTAAAGCCCTAAATGGCCTCGGTCCAGTATATCTGAAGGAGCGTCTCCACCCCCATTGTTCTACCCAGACACTGAGGTCCAGCACTGAGGGCCTTCTGGTGGTTCCCTCGCTGCGAGAAGCCAAGTTACAGGGAACCAGGCAGAGGGCCTTCTCAGTAGTGGCACCCGCCCTGTGGAACGCCCTCCCACCAGATGTCAAAGAGAAGAACAACTACCAGACTTTTAGAAGACATCTGAAGGCAGCCCTCTTTAGGGAAGCTTTTAATGATTAACAGACCACTGTATTTCAATACTTTGTTGGAAGCCGCCCAGAGTGGCTGGGGAAGCCCAGCCAGATGGGTGGGGTTTAAATAATAAATTATTATTATTATTATTATTATTATTATTATTATTATTATTAAATATTTGCAACACCATACAGAAGGTCATGGGTTCAATCCCAAGCATATTGGTGTGGGTCTGGGAATGTGCTCCACCTGAAACCCTGGAGAGCTGCTGCAAGTCAGGGTGGACAATACTGAGCTAGGTGGAATGGCCTGGCATAGTACAACACAGCCTCTGACCTTGCTAGGCAGGGCAGTTGGTATTTGCTGCAGACTGGACTGGGGCAGGCCTGCCAAATGTGCAAAAGCAGCCTAATGCCGGTTGTGTGCTGCCCACTCCCAAGCGCCAACCAAGAACCCCTTAGTTTGAAGATCTAGGCAGACAGCAAAAAAGGAAGGAATGAAGCAAGGAAGGCAGGAGGCTAGGTGCCATACAGGGTTGGTAGACTAAATTCAGCCTGGAAGCTCATAAATCCAGTCAGTTCTTCTCCTGCCCTTTCTAAGCAAGTAAATACAGTGGTACCTCGGGTTAAGAACTTAATTCGTTCTGGAGGTCCGTTCTTAACCTGAAACTGTTCTTAACCTGAGGTACCACTTTAGCTAATGGGGCCTCCCACTGCCGCTGCGCCACCACCACACAATTTCTGTTCTCATCCTGAAGCAAAGTTCTTAACCAGAGGTACTATTTCTGGGTTAGTGGAGTCTGTAACCTGAAGCGTCTGTAACCTGAAGCGTCTGTAACCCAAGGTACCACTGTACTGGTTTGGGGAAACTCCTCTACCACCACCAATTTCTGACTGGTGCTTCAAGGTGAAACACCATGCCATGTTTGAGAGTGGCATTAGCATTGTCAACCCCTTCAGTATTTGGTGGGCCCGTGGCCCATGTTTTAATTTCCCACAATGCCCTGCAGTGCCCAGCATAGCCCAGCTCCAGGGTGCTGTGAGGAATTAAAAATGGCCAATGGCTTCTGGGCCAAGCCTCCTGCCTTGGGCTTCTCATCCCCAACAGTGGGCCCTGCCTGGGTGCTTGCACCCTAATAGCCATTTGAGGAGACAGTGCTGACTCAGGCCCTGGACATCATCATCATCATTATTATTATTATTATTATTATTATTATTATTATTATTATTATTTTTGCATCTGGCTGTTTTCCCAGGCCAGGGCTGGATCTATATTGATCTTCTAAACATTATAACATATAACATTCTATAACATTTAATGGCAGTTTCCCTTGGCCGGTGGCTCACTGCTCTGCAGACCCACTGGTGTCACCTTTTAATAATGCATTTTAACATTATAAATGGCGAGTGTAGATCTGCCCCAGGACTCAAAGCAGTTCACACAAACTGAAACAACAGAAAAACAAAAAATCATATGAAAGACAATAGCTTAAAAGTAATTAGAGCATAGTAGAATTAAAACAATAGGAGACCCAATCAATTAGATAACAGATAGTAAAAACAGCACAGTGCTGTATACAGTGGTACCTCGGGTTACTTATGCTTCAGGTTACAGACTCCGCTAACCCAGAAATAGTGCTTCAGGTTAAGAACTTTGCTTCAGGATGAGAACAGAAATTGTGTGGCAGCGACATGGCGGCAGCGGGAGGCCCCATTAGCTAAAGTGGTGCTTCAGGTTAAGAACAGCTTCAGGTTAAGAATGGACCTCTGGAATGAATTAAGTACTTAACCCGAGGTACCACTGTACAGCCCTTTCCTTCACCTGCCTGGTGGAAGGACAACAAGGAGGGAGCCCGTCTAACTTTGCTAGGGAGTTCCAAGGTTTGCGAGCAGCCACCGAGAAGGCCCTGTTTTGTGTCCCCACCAAGCCTGAGTGTGAGGGGGTGGGACTGAGAAAAGGGCCTCCCCTGAAGGTCTCAGAGCCTGGGCAGGTTTGCATGGGAGAATATGGTCCTTCAGAGAGCCTGGTCTTAAGCTGTATTTGAATTGTGCCTCAAAATAGAGTGGTAGTTAGTGGAGCTGATGTAGCAAGGAAACCACATGCTCCCTATAACCAGCCCCAGTCAACAAACTGGCTGCACCTTTCTGGGCCAACTGACATTTCTGAGCATTTTTCAAAAACAACCTCTGCCCCCCCAGCCCCTCATAGAGGGCATTTCAGTAATCCAACCGAATAAAATACAACCACAGCTGACACAGGTATATATTCCTGAACTCCTCTTTGTGTACTCAAATATTCTATTAGGAGCAATTGCTTCTGACAGACCTTTTTGGGAAGTTTGTTCAAGGACACTGTTTGCTCAGTCGAAAAAAGAAAAACGTGTTCTAAGGGAGACCATTATTTCATTTTTTTCACCTAAGGCACCATAATAAAATGCCTCAGATAAACAAATTTATTCTCCAAAGGATGTTTCTAGCATGCCTACAGTCCCTGGAGATAAATAATTTCTCAGGAACCAGAGGGGGTGAGGAAAAGAGGGGGGAAAGTAGGCCAAGAAAATTATTTTACTTTGCAAGAAGGGACACTAAATTCTGCACACACACACGGGTTTGTTTTGATGGTAGAAAAATGTTACCACAGTGCCATCTACAGGCTAAGCAGGGAATAGTTGCCTGCTGGACTTGGAACCATTTTTGAAAACATGGAGACTTCCTGCCACTTTGATTTAAGAGGTGCCAATGACATCATTTTTTCAGTTTCTAAGTACAGGAATTCTTCTCCAGGCAACACATCTGAGGGATTTCCAGGGAAGCCAGAAATATTTTTCCAGGGGAATTCTGGACTTCCCTGCTTCAAATCAGATGCTGGGGAGAAATCTTCCCTCCCCATATCTCTGAGGTCTTTTGATACAGGAAATGTATTATGCACACTGATCCTTCTTTTTTGTCTCCCTTGCGCCTGAGTCACCCACCCCTGATTAATAATAGCTTTGCTGGTTCTCAGTATTCTGTGACTGATCCTTCCTTCTTTAGGAACATGTGTCTATCTCAGCGCCTGTTGTATAGCTTATTACCTCCTAGGTGATTTTCATTTCATTTCATTCATTCTCCCACCTTTCCTCCCATGGGGTTGAAGGCAGCATACATGGTTTGCCCTATGCCCATTTAATCCTCACAGCAACCCTATGAGGGTAGTTTAGTTTAGCCTGAGAAACTATGGGAGGAGGTGCTCCCTCAGGTAACCCAGAGGCAGGCCACGTAAGGCTATATAGCCAGCATCTCGAATTTAGCTCAGAAACAAAGACAATTCCTGTAGTATTAGTACAATTCAAAGTGTTGATGCTGACCTTTAAAGCCCTCAACGGCCTCAGTCCAGTACACCTGAAGCAGTGCCTCCACCTCCATCATTCACTGAGGTCCAGCTCCGAGGGCCTTCTGGCGGTTCCCTCACTGATAGAAGTGAAGCTACAGGGAACCAGGCAGAGGGCCTTCTCGGTAGTGGCACCCGCCCTGTGGAACGCCCTCCCATCAGATGTCAAGGACATGAAGAACTACACAACTTTAGAAGATATCTGAAGGCAGCCCTGTATTGGGAAGTTTTTAATGTTTGATGTCCTACTGTGCTTTAATTTGTTGGAAGCCACCTAGAGCAGCTGGGGCAATCCAGTCAGATGGGCAGCACATACAGTAAATAATATATCATTGTGATTGTTATTTTGCAAGTAGAACCCTGCAAGAGCGAGAGCAAGAGAATTTGGAGTGCTCCTGTTAAGCATTCCTGCCAACCAGCTAGCTATACTGCCCTCTCTGATTTACTCCATTCCATTCCCCTATCCTGCCCTTCAGCCTCCCCTCCTACCATTTGTTTTCTGTGCCCTCTGAGTATACTCAGTCCTTATTGGTCTCTTTGGGATTCCTGCGCACTTTGGGTCCCTACCCCTCAATTTTGTGTGTGTCTGCAAGACTTGAGGTTATCCTCAAACCTAGCGATACCACCCAACTGGGTGTGGATGATGCCATTTATGCTACCCAAGGATTCATGTTTGTTGAATGAGTTTATTATTGGTATATATGTTGACAATGCCAAGGTCACTGAGTGAGCTTCATGGCTGAGTGGGGATTCTTCTTCCTCTTCCTCCTCCTCCTCCTCCTCCTCCTCCTCCTCCTCCTCCTCCTCTTCTTCCATGTATTTGTATGGTAGCTTTGCTTCTGATGTGATGACTTTGTAGAGGTTCTGCTGTGACCCAATAGTGTAGGCTTCCCAAACCAACTATTATCCAGGTGTTGTTGGATTCCAGCTCCCATCTGCGCCAGCCAGTAGGGCCAATGTCCAGGGATGAGGGGAGTTGTTGTCCGACAGCATCTCTGTGTAAGGGGGCAGGAGGGCGTTTGCATTAGTGGATTCCAACACACAACCGAAAGACAACAGTTGGGATCACTTCTGAGCTCCTTAAAATTGCCCGCAGCAAATGTTGTTATACAACAACAACAACAGATGAATAAGGTACCCCAAAGGGATTTACAATAATGCATATCCAAATATGTGTCTTTCCTAGCTGACATCATATTCACATTCTTTTGACATCCGGTATACCTGAAATGGATACTCAATAGTATGTTACCACAGACTTGCAAAATCAAAACTAAAATAAATATTTGACAGTACAAGGTGCTGACATGAAATGCTATACAGTATCTGACAGTTGTTAGATTGCAAGATTCCATATGCTATACTTTCTGCAGTCAAAACCATTAGGATGTGCTAATGAGTGCAACATGTAGCACAGTTGTTCTTTTTTTAATGTAAGTCTGAGGGCAGGCACTTCCTCATCACTGAGCTGTATACAGAGGCCTTTTTCAGTTGAAAAGCATGATAAAAATGCTTTACGTGGTAAACAAACAAACAAACAAACACATCATTACATTTCTATCGAATTTTACCTATAGCAAAATTTAAGGGAACTATGCAGCCATCTAGGGACCCGGGTGGCGCTGTGGGTAAAAGCCTCAGCGCCTAGGGCTTGCTGATCGAAAGGTCGGCGGTTCGAATCCCCGCGACGGGGTGCGCTCCCGTTGCTCGGTCCCAGCGCCTGCCAACCTAGCAGTTCGAAAGCACCCCTGGGTGCAAGTAGATAAATAGGGACCGCTTTCTAGCGGGAAGGTAAACGGCGTTTCCGTGTGCGGCTCTGGCTCGCCAGAGCAGCGATGTCACGCTGGCCACGTGACCCGGAAGTGTCTCCGGACAGGGCTGGCCCCCGGCCTCTTGAGTGAGATGGGCGCACAACCCCAGAGTCTGGCAAGACTGGCCCGTACGGGCAGGGGTACCTTTACCTTTACCTTTATGCAGCCATCTATCTTATAAAACATCTGGAGCATCTGGAAGGAAATCAACAGGTTTTGAGCAAAGGACTTGAAACTCCTTGGGTGGATTTTGCAAATCCCTAAATCATATGAAGAACATTTTTTTGTGTGATTCTCATCCAGACAGATAGATAGATGATAGATAGATATAAATATAGCCACACACCATTCAGATAATAACTATGCCTTGATCACGCATAGGGAAATCAGTAAGGAATTATTATTTTAGAAACTCAAGTCAATGATTCACCCAAGACAAGAAAAAGGTCAGAGAAATTACTCTGAACACACATCATGGAGCATTTAAAGCTCTTCAGTTTAGGAAGGCTAAGTGATCCTCAGCCTTTGAAAAGCTCGTTTTAATGGCTAATTGTCCCATTTACATTTTTGGCACACCTATTTATAGATCAGGAAGGAGCCAGTGTAAAAAATTGGCTTGGGCTTGCACATTAATTTTTTTTAATGGAAATGTATTACTCCGGTGTGATGGGTTTTGATAAGACACAGATAACCTTTTGTTCTGGTTATCTGTGGACCTTTGATTTCATCTAGCGGGACAGTTCTAAAGACTTCCTGTCTCCAGGCACAGATAACTGTCACTGGAGTGAGCTCCTCAAGCTTCCAGTGAATGCAACATCAATATGCCCAAGACATTTTAGTGCGTGAGGCCGAGGGACAATATGGCCTCCCCCCACCGGGCACCATTCCGCATACAGAAACATTCCACCCTGGAATCCAAATCTCACTTCAACACTGTTGACGACAACAGGGATCGCCAACCCCTTTGGACCAGTGGGCACATTTGGAATTCTGAGGAAATGCTGTGAGCGCCAGTCACAAAATGGCTGCTTTGGGGGTGTGGCCTAGCACAAAATGGCTGCCGCATACAAAAGAACAGAGAAACAGGATCACAAAATGGAACTGGTATGCCCCCTCCACGCCATCAATAGGAAAAAAGGTATCTACGCTAGCCGTTCCCACACTCTCTTCGCAGAGAGAAGCTCTCCTCTTGTGCTGAACAGTGTGAGCCTCCGATGAAATGTGGGCATGCTTAAGCAGGCATGGTTCAATGCCAAAAAGACCGAGCCAGTAAAAATAAGGAACTGAGCAGGAAGAGCAGTCTGTCATACACTTTGGATTTTTTTATACAGTATTCAGACGTTTCACAGTTGCCGCAGGAGGTGCTGGTGGGCACAATGGGGTTGGCAGGCGCCACCTCGGTGACCCACGTGACTCCACATCACCTGAAGAAAGCAGGTTAGTTTAGTGGGTGCAGGGCAACCTAATAACTTAGCCAGCTTTGTGATGCAACAGAAAGAGGAGGAAATGAAGTAGGAGAATAGACCATACCACTGGGGAGGGGATACCACTCCCCACAATATGCAAAACTCCCTATAAGTAGCCAATTGGGAAGAAAAATCTCAGCCCAGCCCTTTGCCTGGTGCTCTGGTGTGCTAGCAGTGAGTCTTGAATTCAGAGGGCCACTGGAAAGGAAGCGCTCCTCAGAAAGGTTGTAGTCCATTCCACCACCTCGTTCTCCAACATTTGTAGACCATGTCTCAGCCTCTTATGGTCCATAAGAGCATAACAAGAGCCCTGCCGGAACAGGCCAATGGCCCTTGTGGTCGAGCATTCTTGGCCCACCAGATTCTCCAGAAGGAAACCCACATGCAAGACCCAAGCACAAGAGCTCTCCCCTGTAGCAGTTTCCAGCAGCTGGTATTCAGAAGCTGTTAAATGTTCAGAAAAAGTCAGAAGCCCAAGGCAGTAGAAGTTCCTCAACTAAGTTTATTCAAGATTTGTCAGTGACAACAGCTCACTCATAGGAACACAAGAACCAAATTGACTGGACAACACAATAATAATCCCGAGCATGAACTGATGGTTGACAGTTGAAAGTGCATGTGCTTACTTGCCATTAGAACGTTTGTGCACCAATGCTTATATGATTGGCCTTGTAACATAAAATGTGTTACACCCAATACATAACAGAATCATTACTACCTCTGATCGTTGAGGCAGATCCTAATCATTGTGACTGCCGATAGCCTTATCCTCCATAAAGTTGGATGGCCTTATCCCCCATCTTGACTGGACAGGACCTGAGATGCCCCCCTTCCTCAGATTGCCCTCCTCTTCTTAGCTTGGATACATGGATTCAGCTCTGCAAACCTTGCTGCCTTCAAGCTGGCACTGATTGCATTGCCAGTGCATTAATCAGAACTGTTTGTATGTTTCTGATCAGCTCCTTGGCGAGAGCTCATTACAGCAAGCTACTACCCACAGTGAATTGATGAACCTTTGCTTGCTACTTTGAGGAGGCCTCTCTGACAGTAACAGTTGGCTTGTTTCTTTAAGACTGGGGGAGGTTAACTCCGTTTCTTAAGTCTTTTTGTAGGTTGCGTATTGTTTTCTACTCTATGGTAGTAAGCCCAGTACACGTGCAACAGGAAGCCCTTTTGTACTCCTTCCTTTCCAGAAGGATCCAACAATCAGTCCAAGTGGATGTTGTCAGTCCAGGGCTTGAAGGTACTGGACAATGAGCAGCAGCTACCTGCACTTACTTAGTTCACCACACAGAGGAGCTGCATACAGATCCAGCAGCCCCGGACACTCAGCCTTTAAATTGCAAATCAGAAAGACCTTGGTTCAAATTGTGTCTTAGCAGTTATTAACTTACTAAGAAGATTTAAACAAGTTTCTTCTCTCTCCCTTCCTCAGTGCCCTTGCTCAGCATCTAGAATACGGGAATAATAATACTTCCTGCCAGTGGTGTAGCATAGGTTGTCAGTGCCCGGGGCAAGACAAATATTTCGCCCCCTAAGACATGGTTCCTGTCAGGGCCATGTGGTGGCAGCAATGTGGTGCGGAAGGGAGAGGGAAGCTGGGGAGGGGAAAGTGGCGGCCACCATTTATTTTATGATTATTATTTATTTCATGAAATTTTTACACCACTTGATGGTTTTAAAAACCCCTCAAGGACCTCTACTCTCTGTTGCTTCTCTTTGTTGCTTCCAGCAAGACAGTGCAAGCAAAGCCCTTTGAAGAGCCCAAATAATTAATTATCATGTATGAGTGAATACAAAACACTACCTTTAAGAAACAGCAACGATCCAAATGAATTCCCATCTGCAGGATCAATTTAGGAAACAAGAGCTCGCCCTAACGAAGATTCCAGCAACAGAACTTACTGGCTCTTTGGAATAATTATGACGACTCGCGTGCCTATGGAGCATATAAATTGGTGTTATGATGGATTAATTTCTGAAACCTGTCTGAGATTCCCCTCCCCTCCCCAACTTCCTCCCATAAATTATACTTCACTTCACAGTGGAATGAGTGTATATATATATATATATATATGAGAATAAACAAGGCAAGTAATCCAATCTCATTGCAAGTATTATTCAGTCCCTGCACTGTTGCTCTGGGCAACCATCTTGAGTGGGGATATTGTCTCTAACCTTAAAAACTGATTATAGGGTACTTCACTGCCTCATACTGTCTTAAAGAGGATTAGAAGGTAGGGTAAAGCTGGCTTAGGGACTATGTTAACAAAGCCTCAAAGGCATCCGCTGATTTCCTTGTTCAAGAAGTGATTAACTTATTTAGCAACTAGTGGGGGGAAAATATAATAATGTGAACATTCCAGGCACCAGGCAGCTGGTAATTAGGAGATGTAATTCTTGCTGGGGCTTGTCGAAACCGTGCTGGCAATTGTCTCTGTACTGGAGGAAAATGTCCCCTATTGTTTTGGGGAAGGAAATGGTGCATTTGTGCCAAAAGGCTTGGGGAAGTTTTCTCAAAAAGGAAAATAACAAAAATATATATAAAGGAATAATTAACAGGAGGGAAATTAAATCCAGTACCACCCAGTGACAAACTGCAGTCCCTCTACTTGTTTCCTCAGAAGTGAAGCTCCATTGAGCTTATAGCCTTATCACCAGTATCAACAGATTTACCCATGCACACATGAACAAGTGTTGCATGGGTTGTAGGTCATTGCATACAGAAGGTCCCAGGTTCAATATCTAGCATCTTCAGGTAGGTCTGGGAGAATCCTCTGTCTGAAATCCTGGAGAGCTGCTTCCAGTCAGTGTAGACAAGTGATTCCCAAACTTGGGTCTCCAGTTGTTTTTGGACTACAATTCACATCATCCCTGACCACTGGTAGAACTCTAATTCTACTAGGGCTGTGTGTGTGTGTGTGTGTGTGTGCATTCTGCCTTGGGATGGGTGGGTATATTGATCTGAGGGAGGGGGAGAGAAGTGACCAGAGGCCTAAAATGGTTGGTGACCCCTGCTATAGGCAGGGCCTTTATACTCAATGTGTTCCAGATACCGTTGCCATGGGCAGTTGATGGCCATGCTGGATGAGAGGAGAACCAAGCCTGTGTTTTCTCTTTAACCCATGAAATGTGCAACAGCCCAGCAGAACCCGCTTGCATGTGGATGAGCATATGGGAAGCAGCTGTTAACCTTCAACTCACTAAAGGCCAAAGACAATTAAAGAATGAGACACCACTGAGGTTAAATCAGTGCCTCATTTGACAGAGAAGCTGTTAGCCATTAACCTTTCATCCAGCAAGTGGAATGAAGAGCCTGAACATAAACACATCAAGGGAGGAAACAAATTGGTTCCTTCGATGCCTATTAATGGGGGTGCCCTTAAGGTCCAGGTTTATGCTTTTGGGATGGGAGGGGAACAGTGGTTGCACACATGTTCGTTGAACTGAGATGCAACTCTGAGATTACTGCGGGTCAAGATCTGCAGGAGGCAACCAGTTCTCAAAACAACCTGCAGGGGAAAGGTACAATCCATCACGAAGCTCCCCTGAGGATTTCCCATTGCAATGACTCCAGCTCCTTCCCCCCTACCTTGTATTGCAAGTGAACATTGGGATGGAGGCATGTATGACCACTGAAGACAGGAGGTGAAAGTTGGACACTTCATGGAAGGCTGAATTTGCCTTGTACCACTGGAGGGTGGTCTATTAGGGCAAATGGGGCACTTATCCACCACGCTCAGCCTGCCTTCAGCCAGCCCTCACCTGCCTACAATCCAGGGTGGCCCTGCCTGTCAGATTCCTCCTCCTTAGTCTCCATGTTGTCCTTGTTGAACTCAGCAGGGATGAGGATGGTGGGGAGGACAGTAGAATTGGAATTCCTTGGCTCTACATCTCATTGGTTCTGGCTCCACCTAATGTTGTCTCCTTGCCTTCCCCGGTGCAATCCCATTGCTTCCTCCGCCTTGGGATCCAAGGTGATTATTCCAGAGTTCTAATGAGCAGGATGCAAAGCTCTTTATATTTCCCCCCAAATTATTTGAGTTTAATGTTTAATTGGATGGTGGTTGTGTATGTGTTTGGGGTTCAGGAGGCGGCAGGGAGTTCCCTTTTCTTTCCACCACCCCCTCTCTCCATTTCATTGCTGTCTCTTCAAAAAGCCATTGCCCTTCCAACGAGCCTGAAAATGAGAGAAGCCATTTTTGGTCTGGACATCAACAGATGCCTAGTGGGCACCAGCCACTAGTACGTTGCACAAGATCCTCAACTGGAGACATGTGTAGCTCAACTCTTCCGATCCAAGTTCTACTTGGAAATCAGTTGAAATCAAGGGGCTTAAGTTAATCACGGGCACTGCTTTCAATTAGTTTGCTTCGCATAGGACTCAGTTGGCTACAACCCCATCAAGATTAGCCTTTGAGTTGGCATGCAATCCACTTTGAGCAATATCAGCACACACATATTAAAGCCAGCTGAATGCAACTGAGCTTGACATCCAAAATGTATGTTTATTATATTAATATCCTACCTTTCTTCAACAGAACTCAAAATGATACACATGGAGTTCCCAGGTGGTCTCCAATCTAGACCTAAACTAGAACCAGACCTGCTTGGCTTTAGCAAAGTTGCTGTACTTTATGTCCTTTGACCACATCCTGGCCTGAATAACCATAATTAAGAAAACTGGTAGTAAACATAAGTTAAAATGCTATATGCTTTGACATAAAGCCTCAAGAGAATCACTAGGAAGCCTGTGTAAATGTGACCTTGGGATGCAATTCTGCCACTGGGGAGCCACTACTGAACTGATCCTGTCTTGGGTGGCCTGTTTGCCTGCCTTCCAGGTAGAATTAAATGGGGCAAGACCTCAGATGATGCCCTCGTCCATATGTGAGGAAATTGTCCTTTAGAGAGTACTTTCTTCATTATGCTTCTGGCTTCCCCGTTTACCCTTGATAAACATGTGCTGATTTATCTTACTTTAACACTCAGCTTGAGCTTGGCAATGCAAGTCAATTTTCATACTGAGTGGGCCGAGACTCACTCCCTTGGCTCAGATTCCAGTTAGTATGCTGCCCAAACTCTAGTTAGGCCTGCCATCTTATTTCCACCTGCCCTGTAAAGCAGGGATGGGAAACATGCAGCCGTCCAGATGATGTTGGCCTCCATCTCTCATCAGTATCAGCCAACATGGCACGTGGGCTGGGATGATGAGAGCAAAGTCCAACAGCACTTAGTGGGACGCAGGTTCCTCCATCCTTGCTGCAAAATGCCATTCCATCTTCCCTCAAATAGAATCAGGTTGCCAAAAATTCACCACTGGTGGCTGCTGCCTATTGGAAGTCAGGGAGTCAGGGAGGACTACAGTAGGTGGATCCAGAGTCAATTACAGACAGAGCCAGCTAATTCTAGTTTTGTCACCATTCTCCTCCCTGCACCCTAAAAGGGCAACACTGACTAAGGAAGAGGAAGCTGATGGGCCGTGCTACCCCCTGGGTTGGTTAGTAATAAAGCAGGCAGTTGGGGCAGTGCTCCATTTGTACTAATGTACCCCCACCCCTGAAATTCATCCCACCTCTCAGCTCCTGCCTCAGACCCCTTTTGTTTTCAAAAACTGCTGCCACAACCTGGCCAAATCACAGCTCACGGTCTGTTTGTTTTGGATGATGCTCAAACTCCCTTGGCAGTTCCGTCTGCAGTGAGGCGTAGGCTACAGCGAGGGAGGTTTTGAGTTTCAAAGGTGGAAGGAAAAGGACACCCGGGAGGAGGAATGAATGAAATGATTTAAAGCATCATTCTCCCTGCAGGTGCAGAAAAGAACACGATGCTTTTCAAGCTCAGCACGAAGCAAGCATATGTTTCCCCACCCCCCTGGCCAGGTGGCTGACATGTTGCACAGTCAAACTGTCACCCCTACACATGTGGGTTAGGATCCCTTGTTATCTTTCCAGCTGTGAGTTAAATAGCTCCCATCCCTAGCCTGCTTTCTGCCAGATTCCTTTGTGGAGGCCAAGAGGGGAAGAGAGAGGAGATTATCTATTCATTAAACGATTCTCCTTTTGGTGAACTGATCCCAAAGTATTATTCCAGGACATCTATAGTGCAACACATTCAGGCGGCTGCCTTTTTAAGCTCTAACAGGAAGCCTCAGCACCCAGGACAAGAGAAGAGTGATTTAGTTCATATTTAAAGGCAAACCTACCTACATTTGAATTTTCAAAAACAATATGCAGGCCGTCCTTCAAAATGCACACTTCTCTGAATTTCTCAATGTGGTTCTCCAGCCAAGTAATGTGGATAAAAATGTATACACTGAGGTAAAGCATGCTTAAAAAAGCATATGTTTGTGAAAATAGCATACCATAATGCATTGTATTAAGGAGGAAAATAGCTCTGCAATCATGTGCCAGATGGTTAGCATATAGAGCTTATATGCAGCAGTATCAACAAGAGCCAGTTCTGAGCAGAGACCAAAGTCCGAGCCACAAATTTCCTCTCCCTAGCAAGGAATTCAGCAAAAATTAGCTGAAAGGCATTCAGACTGAGACTTGGTATAGCTGAAAGTTTATGTTTATTAAAGGAAGTACATTCTTGATAGGAAAGAGTTCTATAGTCCTAACTATCTAGTTGGAGGATGCATCCAAGAGGACCTCTCACTTCAAGGTCCAGAGAACTCTGCAGCCTTGTACCAAGAGGGAGTTGTACAAATTCAATTGGAAGGTCCATAGCTCAGCGGGAGAGATCATATGCTTTGAATGTAGAAGGTCCCAGGTTCATGCCCTGGTAACTCCAGGTAGGGTTGGTGAAGAGTCCTACCAGGGCAAAACTGAGACGAAGGAGGAAGATGACAGGCACCCTCTGGAATAGCTATAATCAAGAAGTCAGAGAAATGGGGTCTGGCTGAAGACAGACTGAGCTTCGTGGGTCCCCAATGAATGATCCTTTACTGGGAGCAATAATTAGTTTTGTGAACCCATCAGGTTTTCCCGCCAGGAACTTATTAGAGATTGGTACTCGCGGCAGTGAGAGGTAAGTGGACCAGACACCTCAAAATAAACGTGCAAACAAATAAATAACCACAGACCTTTCTAACATGGCTCCCTCTGCCATTCTTGCATTAATTTTGTCTAAATGCAACCTTGCTCCTTGTCCAGGGAGTGGATGTGCCATCAGCAATCTGTCAGAGTCAATAATGTTCACCTTGTCAGACCACGAGCCTTGCCTCAAGATCTAACATTTCTCCGTGAATTATCAGCTAATGTGCTGACAAATTGTTTGCGATATTCCCTTTTCACATATTTCCCTCACTTTTTTCTGAATGCAGATGCTCTGCTGATTAGCTAAACACTGCCTGCCTCCTGTTGGGTGTATGGTAATGGCTGGTGATTTCTAACTTTAGGAGTCGTTATTTTCTAGTGGCTCTGACAAACTTCTGCTGGGTGCCAAGAGATCAAGCTAGGCACCCATATCAGTACTGGAACTGCAAATGGCAATAAATCAAATGAAGATGGGAAAAGCACCGGGACCAAATGGATTTACTGCAGTTTATTATAAAAAGTTTCAGGATGCACTTATAGGACCACTTAAGGACACCATGAACAGAATTTCGGTGATGGGAGTAGTTCCAGCTACTATGGAAAGATGCATTCATTACTTTGATTCCCAAACAAGACAGTGGCTTAACAAAGACCAAAAATTACAGACCTATTTCATTATTGAATTGTGACTATAAACTATTTACTATGATCTTTGCTAATAGATTGAAAAGGACATTGACTGAGTCAGTCCACAGAGACCAGGCCGGGTTCTTACCTTTTTTTTAAAAAAATAAATTTTTATTGATTTTCCAACATAAATTTTAAACAGTACACAACACAATACATAAACAAACAAACATATAAACACGTATAATTTCATAACCTCTTTTTCATTAACCCTATTTCACCGACTTCCCCATGCCTCCCTTTTCTGCATCCCTATTTAATAATTTTCTTCAGCAACCCTTCACCTCTATTAGCTTTTAAACTCTTTTCCTTTTCTTCTTCTTTTACCCAATCATTTACAGCTGTAATCTTATTTCTTTACATTACCCTTGACACTTTAGCATTCATTAATTTTATAATAGTTTTTAAGATAAGCTTTAAATTTCTTCCAGTCTTCTTCCACCGTCTCTCTTCCTTGGTCACGGATTCTGCCAGTCATCTCAGCCAGTCCCATGTAGTCAATCACCTTCGTCTGCCATTCTTCCAGTGTGGGTAGTTCTTGTGTCTTCCAATACTTTGCTAGAAGAATTCTTGCTGCTGTTGTAGCGTACATAAAAAACATCCTATCCTTCCTTAATACCATTTGGCCAACCATGCCCAAGAGAAAGGGCCGGGTTCTTACCAGGCAGACAAATGAAAGGCAATATAAGAAATGTAATTAATTTAATAGAGTACCTGGAAGTAAGAAATGAAAGACAGACCACACTAATCTTTCTAGATGTGGAGAAAGCTTTTGATAATATTTCATGGTCAGTTATGATCAAGGTTTTAGAGAAAATGGAAATAGGTAATGCTTTCCTAGCAGGGATTAAGGCAATCTATACTGATCAATCTGCAAATATATTAATAAATAATAGTCTTTCAGACAAATGCCAAATGTCCCTTGTCTCATCTGCTGTTTATTAATGATAGAAATACTGCTTCAGAATATAAGGAGAAACAGGGAAATTAAAGGTATTGAGGTGAGATGTAGAGTCTATAAATTAAAGGCATTTGCTAATGTGCTGACATTGGGGGCAACCAATGGTGAGCCTTCCCAAATGATTAGAAGAAATTAAAAGGTTTGGAGAAGTGGCGGGTTTTAAAATAAACTCAGATACAGTGGTACCTTGGTTTACAAACTTAATCTGTTCTGGAAGTCTGTTCTTAAACCAAAGTGTCCTTAAACCAAGGTGTGCTTTCCCTTGTTCTGCTTCCAGAACATGATCTGCTTTCAAGGCAGTTCACAAACCAAACACCTACTTCTGGATTTGCAGCGCTCTTAATCCAAGTTGTTCATAAACTAAGCTGTTCTTAAACCAAGGTACCACTGTAAAACCAAAATGTTGGTCAAAAACATGGATGATCAGTCAATTTTTTTTAAATAGAAAGGATATCTGCTTTAAAAATAGGCAAAAAGAGGTTAAGAAAGAGTTGGAGATATGGGAAGAGTTAAGAGTTGAGAATGAAACTCTCCCTATTAGGTAGAGTTTCAGCCATTAGAATGAATATACTCCCCAGGATGTTGTTTTTATTCCAGTCAATCCCAATTGTAAATAATTTAAACAGCTTCAAAGAATGGAAAAAAGATATCTCTAAATTCATCTGGCGGGGGGAAAGCCAATAATTAAACATAAAATTATGATAGATACAAAAGAAAGAGGAGGCATTGCCCTGCTAGATCTGCAATTGTATTATGAGGCAACCTGTTTGTATTGGTTAAAAGAATGGATTGTTTTGGACAATGCAGACATTTTAGATTTAGAAGGTCATGATTTAAAATTTGGCTGGCATTCATGTCTTTGGTATGGGAAGGATAAAATCTCTAAGTTTTATGAACCACATTCTTAGAATCTGTATAGAGTCTGGGAGAAATATAAAAATCTGCTGGAAAGAAAAACACCATTATGTCTATCTTCCATTTAAACAATTACAATTAAGAAAGTTAATATGGACAAACAATGGGTGACTTACAGGGAACTGTTGGATTTTATGGGGATGTGGGTTGGGTGGTGGTGGACCCAAACTGAAACCAATGGAAAACTTAAGGAGCCAAGTTACGGATTGGTTGCAATATCACTAGATATACGACATGTTTAAATTAGATAGAAAAAATGGATTTCTGGACCAAAGCTTACAATTTGAAAAATAACTCTTACAAAATAAGGATAAACTTCTGTCTAAAATGTATATTTATTTTTTTTAGAATGGGAAACAAAAGATGAGCTAGTTAAAGCTTCAATGACACACTGGGTGATAGATATAGGACACAGTATGGATCTTAACCTCTGGGAGAAACTTTGGAAAAGCGACCTAAAATTTACTGCATGTTATTCACTGAAAGAGAATGATTGAAAATGATTCATAGATGGTACCTAACTCTGAGTAGGTTGGCTAAGATTTATAAAACAGAATCAGATATGTGTTGGAAGTGTAAAGAAGCAGAAGGTACCTTTTTTCACATGTGGTGGACATGCAGAAAGGTAAAAGTATATTGGGAAATGATTTATAATGATTTATTACTCTCCAGAGTCCTTTTTATTGGGAATAACCCAGACAGAAATTCCCAGGTGTCAGAAAAGGTTATTTATGTATGCAACAACTGCGGCCCAAGTTTTGTTAGCCCCAAAATGGAAAGTCAGTGAGGTCCCAACTGAAGAGGACTGGCAACTTAAGTTGACAGAATATGCAGAACTTGCAGATTTAACACATAAAATAAGAGAGCAAGAATAACATACAGTGGTACCTCGGGTTACATACGCTTCAGGTTACATACACTTCAGGTTACATACGCCGTTAACCCAGAAATAGTACCTTGGGTTAAGAACTTTGCTTCAGGATGAGAACAGAAATCGCGCGGCGGTGGCACAGCAGCAGTGGGAGGCCCCATTAGCTAAAGTGGTGCTTCAGGTTAAGAACAGTTTCAGGTTAAGAACAGACCTCCAGAATGAATTAAGTACGTAACCAGAGGTACCACTGTATATTTAAAGAAGAGGGGGAAACATTTGTTGAATATATGGAAAATAACTGTATACAGATGAAAACGCTAGCAGCACTAAGATAAATTCAACAGAGTAAAGAATTTTTGATGGATGTAAAACCGATTTGAATGGTTTAGTAAAATATGCAAGAATGTATAACATGTAATAAAGTGTAAAACATGTAATAAAGTACAAGTAGATAAATAGGTACTGCTCCGGCGGGAAGGTAAACGGCGTTTCCGTGCGCTGCTCTGGTTCCCCAGAAGTGGCTTAGCCACATGACCCGAAAGCTGTCTGCAGACAAATGCCGGCTCCCTCGGCCTATAGAGCAAGATGAGCTCCGCAACACCAGAGTCGTCCACAACTGGACCTAACGGTCAGGGGTACCTTTACCTTTACCGTTTATAACATGTAAAATGAACCATGGAAAGAGAAGACAGAAAGTCACTGGATATTTTAAAGTTTGTAAAATGTTTATTTTGAAATGTAAAATTGAAAACTTACTAAAAAATATTTTTAAAAGAGATCAAGATAGGGATCCAGTGGGATTATACAGACATGGATGAAGATGCAGTCCAAGCTGGGTAGGGTCGCTAACCAGCCAGAACATCGTTCTTCTGACTGATAGCCAACAGAAAGATGCAAGCTTTGGGAGAGAAAGCCTGCATTTTAATTGTTGCCATTATTTCCTTATCTGCCCTGCATTTTGGAAAGTTGTTAGTCTGTTTTGCTCTGAATTTGGGCAATTTGTGAGATATTACCACCAAATTTTGCATGGTGGTTTCTGAGATCAAGAAGCAGGTTTTTATTTACCTTTGGATGTAACTGAGCACCATTTTTAATCAAGATGGCAGAATTAACCTTTCAAAACAGCCCTGATTTTTAATTTTTTATTTTGGTTCCTTAGAGTTCCCAAGCAATGCTGGGTTTCAGACCATTAGCTTTCTGTAAGGAAGATGCCATTTTAAGAGGCAAAAATCGACAAATCAGTGGAGGTGACTCTTCCTTTTGTACAGTTGGCTACCTGCCCACAATGCATCTAGCAGGTCACCGTGAGAACAGGATGCTGGACTAGATGGGCCATTGGCTGATCCAGCAGCGCTCTTCCTGCACTCCAGTTATGCAAAAGTTAGGGGGTTATACATTCCCCTCCTGGCTCTCCATCTGGGCAAGCAAGAAGCAGTTTCACACTTCAAGGACAAATTCCAGCAAGGTAAAATATGCAAGGAGAGCCAGTGTGGTGTAGTGGTTAAGAGCGGTGGACTCGTAATCTAGTGAACCGGGTTCGATTCCCCGCTCCTCCACATGCAGCTGTTGGGTGACCTTGGGCTAGTCACACTTCTCTGAAGTCTCTCAGCCCCACTCACCTCACAGAGTGTTTGTTGTGGGGGAGGAAGGGAAAAGGAGATTGTTAGCCACTTTGAGCCTCCTTCGGGTTGTGATAAAGCAGGATATCAAATCCAAACTACTACTACTACTACTACTACTCTTCTTCTTCTTCTTCTTCTTCTTCTTCTTCTTCTTCTTCTTCTTCTTCTTCTTCTTCTTCTTCTTCTTCTTCTTCTTCTCCTCCTCCTCCTCCTCCTCCTCCTCCTCCTCCTTCTCCTTCTCCAACATCCTGCAGAGGAAAATTGGGACATGTGTCATTCGGGGCTGTGTTCTCATGGGAGCCAGGTGACTCATGTACAAGCACGTCTCTCTCCAATTGTGTGCCTTATGGGGCCATGCTCTCATGGGAGGCAGATGACTTTCCCATGAGAACACAACCTGCCCCCAAACAGGCAGCTTTCAGAGCCACACTCTTGGGAGTCAAAACAGGACATCCTCAGATCCAATCAGAAGCTGGCGTGACTTCTTTAATTCTGGGATGTCCAGTTGTCTGGTATGAGGAGGATGCTGAGGATAATAATAATAATAATAATAATAATAATAATAATAATAATAATAAAAGTAATAATAATTTATTTATACCTCACCCATCTGGCTGGGTTTCCCCAGCCACTCTGGGCAGCCCCCAACAGAATATTACTAAGAGTAATAATGAAGCAATAAAACATTGAACATTAAACAGGACTACTGGAGGAATTTTTTGAGGGGGGATAGATATGGCCTAGTAATACAGTGGTACCTCAGGTTACAGGCGCTTCAGGTTACAGACCCTGCTAACTCAGAAATAGTACCTCGGGTTAAGAACTTTGCTTCAGGATGAGAACAGAAATCGTGCGGCGGCGGTGCAGCAGCAGCTAGAGGCCCCATTAGCTAAAGTGGTATCTCAAGTTAAGAACAGGTTAAGAACGGACCTCCAGAACGAATTAAGTTCTTAACCCGAGGTACCACTGTAGTCTGTAAACTGTAAACTGCTCTGTGATATTCACATGAAGGTTGGTATATAAATTTAGACAAACAAACATACAAACAAGCAAATGAATAAATACTTAGTCCTGCGGGACAGATAGGCTTGAAGGATTACATTCAGCCGAAGGGTATGAGTTCAGCAGTAATCCAGGCACAGAATCAGGCTGCAGAGCTGTGAGAAACAGAGACAGATCAAGTTCAGAGCTCTGAGCTGACTGCTGGAGAGCAGGGGACCACCCAGGCCACCTGAGCCTGCAAGACCAGAGTCCAGTCCCTTATGGGTGCACTTTCTCTTGAGCAACCAGATGCCTCCCACTGCATGTCACTAGTTCAGTGCATAGCTGTCAACTTACAGATTTGAAAATAAGGGACCAGCAGCCTCAAAAATAAGGGATCAGCAGCCAAAATAAGGGATTTTCCGAACACAGGTATGTTCAATCTCTGAGCCCCTCCGAGCCAAAGGGAGAAAGCCCAGCCAGCAGCCAAATGAAGCCTCAAGTGGTGGTTCCCACAGCGCAGCAACCCGGCAAAGGGGATACAGCAAGGAAAACCACCGTCACCTCTCCGCTAGGAAGTGCTGAGCAAAGGCGAGTCCCCAGGCAACGCGGCCGATTTGATCGGCACAAGGCATGCAAGCTCCACCCCCCAGTCATTCTTAGACTCCTTATTGGGTGAGCAACACAGCCAAGCAACACAGTTGGAGCCTCCCTCCTCCCTGGCCGGCAGGGAGGGAGAGGAGCTGCTTCCTTTGAAACCCGGGAAATTTAAGGGACATCATCAATAAGGGACAGCAGCGGGACACAGCGCTGGAATAAGGGACTTTCCCATCAAATAAGGGACGGTTGACAGCTATGGTTCAGTGGCACAGTGGAGAGATGGCAGGACCGTGAAGTTCTCTACAAGGAGGTGGAGCCTGGAGGAGGTGGTTTGGACAGAGAGGTTTCAATGGCCTCAGACTGCTCCCAACCTTTGCTGGGGTAAGTTGCTCATTTGGAGTTATCTGTCAACTAGCAACTTCTGCCCTGCTGCTGTTTCTGTGGGATCCAGCATCAGGCCCAAGAAAAACATCCTTGGACTAGAACCCCTTCAACGAAACCCTTTCTGATTTTACATTCCTGTGGAATTCAGTTGCTGCTGCTCCATTTGCTTGTGAAAGGTTTGCCCCTGGAGAAGTCAGTAAACAGCTTTCCAGACTTCGCTGCTAATTATTTTCTTAATCAAAGCTTTTTCTCCACTTCACTTTATTAAGGAGGGATATTAAGCCCAAGTCTGTCAGCGTTGCCCAAAAACATCTGCGTGAGGAAAATGAAATGCCAAAACAAGATGGAATCCTCATGTGGCCAATTTCCACCCAGCTGTGATTTACTGTATAACAACTACTATTGTGGAATACCCAATTCTTTTGTGAATGAATTTCGGTATGGAGGGTCTCTTCTAGACTCCTGAATACCAGCTCCCACAAGAAAGTAACATGCAGGTGTTGTCTTGTGATGGGAGGAAGCCAGCAGGAAACCACACTGAGCAAGTTGGAGTTAACTCTTTAATAGCTTATACAGGATCTGCACAGGAGTCTCAGACCTAATGAGCACAACAACTCATCTCTGAAGCAGTTGCAGAGATGGAAGGTCCCCACCTCCCCACACCTGTCTAAGTTCCTTCCTTTCAAGGGTTTCCCCCAAGCAATCTGAGATGGCGTCTGCATGAAATAAACTTTTCCACCCTTTCCATGCCTCTCCTGGGGGGGGGGGAGCAGAGCTTGTCACAGCAGGAGGGGGAGAAACCTGTCACTCTTCACCAGCTGCACTCCTCTCAGCCTCCCTCCTCTCCTGCTTCAGCTTCTGCCTCTGAGTCTGGACTTCTCTCTGCCACAGACTCCCCCTGCTCACTAAACCCTGTTACATCTTCAGCTTCCAACACACCTTCTTTCCAGTCTTTTTCCTGTCACCACTCATTGTCGTCCCACCACGAGTCCCCTGTTTTTGAGTCCCTTGGAGTTCCGCCACCGGTTCCTCCCACCTTTCCGTTGTGTCCAGACATTCCATGACATCGTGTATAAGCAGCCAGCTTATATTAGGTGTGTGTTGTGGTCTTGTGTGTGGCTTTTTGGGAGGTGGCAGTAAAGGCTCCTTGAATATTGACTTGATCCAAAACGAGTAGCATGTTTCAGGAACTCTCTCTATTCCTCCTTTTCTTTTTCTTTTAATACACAATCTTCTTCTTCGTCTTCTTTTTGAAAAAAAATATATTTCCAAGAGCCTTGGCTGTTGTTTATACATTTAGATGCTGTGATTAAATTACATCCATAATGCATAGTGTTTGCATTGTAATACATTATTAATAATAATAACACTGTCTTGTAAGGTCCATTCTGAAGAGGCATGCTTCTTTGGGACGGTTCATTGGTCTATTCACACACAATTTTCATACATCTCTAAAGATTACCATTTTAACAGCTTTCTGTACGGATACTGCCAGGCAGTTACATTTGACAGTGCATAAATCTAATTCCCTGTGCACTCAATTTTCTCCTGGCAGCGAAATCAATTTGAATCTGTCTGGATTTTATTCTAAAGTCTATTAATGCCTGCTGCCTGCCTCTCTCTCCCCCCCACTCTTTCAACAATCTGACTTTTTTCATGAATTTAATTCAGCAGTTTGAAAAAGACAGTCGACCGATACAACCTGTCTTTTATCTCCTTACAACAAAACCTAATTAGGCATGAAAAGGGCATAAAGAGTTTACAATTAGCCCTTTGGCGATAAAGGTTAGCCGTCGTGAAATTCTGCACTAAAGCTGCAAAACCTTTGGTTCTTTTTCAGTCATCGCGGTCTTTCGACAAGGTCAGTTTTATCGTTCTTGGCAAACACACTTAACCTATTTGCCGCGTCGATACACCCATGGCTGATTTTGCTTCTCAGTGTGTGATTCTGATGCCTATAACTGTGGTTGTTAACAGGATCTTTGGAAGTAACAGGCGGATGGTAGAAGACTAAGCCATGCAATGACATTTCTTTCTGTTTTACAAAGTATGTCATTGAGGATTAGCTTGTTCAGTCAGCCTGCTATCAAAATTATACGTGTTTGGTAGGAAAGTGACATGGGCTTAGGATTGGAGTCAATGGGACTTAACCGCTCAACTGTGTTGCAAGTAGAGCTTCCCCCCTCTCCTTTTCTTTTCCAGGAGGATCTTTGTGTCAAGAGATTGGAGAATGGGAGTTGGGGGTTAACAGTACAAATCTAGCAATGCTTACTTTGAAGTAAATCCCAATAGGGATTACTCCCGGGTTATGATAGCATGTGGCGTTCATATGCATCAGCAGAAGTTTGAGCTTAGCTACAAATTCCTGATTTACCTTTAAAGCAGCACACTGAGACACTGAGTATGAAAATAAGAAAGACAAGATAATTATAGGAAACACATGTTTGATAGAAAAGAACTTCTTACCCTGCCAAAGAGCAAAACCAGAAGACAGGCTAGTGTCCAGGTAGGTGCTGTTGCTCAAGCAAAGTTGCAGTGAGACATGAAGCCCTTCTATTCCCCTTCATGCCCAGGAAGAGCCAATGGCCAGCCTGGTAGATTCAGTCTGGCAGATGCTTCCCTGATAATCTGCAGGAGCGTCTCCACCCCCATTGTTCAGCCCAGCGCCGAGGGCCTTCTGGTGGTCCCCTCATTCTGAGAATGGGGCTACAGGGAACCAGACAGAGGGCCTTCTTGGTAGTGGCACCCACCTTGTGGAACGCCCTTCCATCAGATGTCAAAGAGATAAACAACTACCTGATATACAGAAGACATCTTAAGGGAAGTTTTTAATATGTAATGCTGTACTGTTTTTAACACTTGATTGGGAGCCGCCCAGAGTGGCTGGGGAAACTCAGCCAGATGGGCGGGGTATAAATAAATTATTATTATTATTATTATTATTATTATTATTATTATTATTATCTGCAATCACCCTACTTGCCACATAGGGCAGTGGTCGACAGTTCCAGGCAGTGGTCAACAGCTTCTAGCACCTTATGGAGAAGCTGCAGAGATACAGCTCCTCACATGGGGTAATAATTAGTGGTTCCTGGTGCCAGTGGCGTAGCGTGGGGGGTGCAGGGGGGGCCGGCCGCACCGGGCACAACATCTGGGGTTAGGGCAAATCCATGGGTTAGGGGGCGCAAATCCACAGGTTAGGGGGCGCAAATCCATGGGTTAGGGGGCGCAAATTACTTGCCTTGCCCCGGGTGCTGACAACCCACGCTACGCCACTGCCTGGTGCTCCAGTTTCTGGGGGCCCTTTGCTGCTTATAAAGATGCTCCAAACAGTGTAATGTACTGGTTAGAAAGGCAGAGTAAGCCTGAGAGAACAGGGTTCAAATCACCACTCAGTGATGGAATGCACTGAGTAGACTTGGGTCAATCACAGTCTTACAGCCTAACCTACCTCACAGGGTTGTTCTGGGGATACAATGAAGAGGGAAAGAACCACACATACCACCTTGAGCTCCTTAGTTTAAAAATATGGAATATAAATGCAATGAACAAATAAACAAACTATTGCATGCATTTGGAGTGAAAAAGCCCACCAGAAATCTCTCTCTTCAACTGTCTCAGGGCCTAGTCTCTAGAACTCTTGAGCTCTTGATTGCTTTTATAGAGCTCTAGAGCCACATACCACAGCTTGAACTTTTTGCAGCAAAGGTGGGCTATGAAAGTAATCATAAAATGAATTGATGGGTTGACAAACAGTCTGATCAGCTAGGTATAAGACAGTTTCCTATGCACTATATTCAAAGTATTCTGTCTTTGTTAGGGACTGGTTGGACACAGAGGAATGGTGGGATGAATCAGCTGGGGAATCCTCAAGGGAAGAAGGCTCAGAGGCTGGGGATTGGTGGTGGGATGACAATGAGTAGTCAGAGGGAGAAGAGGGAGAAGACCGGGAGGAGGATGTTTCAGAAGCTGAAAAAGTAACAGGGCTTAATGAGCTGGGAGAGTCGGTGACAGAGAAAAGTCCAGACGCAAAGGTAGACACTGAAGCAGGAGAGGAGGGAGGCCAAGAGGCAGAGAAGAGGCACAGATGTCTCATACTCCTGCTGTGGCAAGCTCCCCTCCCACTCATTTCCCAGAACCAGAAGAGGAATGAAGTTGGAAGAGCAAAGGTAGGCATGCTGGCACGGTCTCAGATTGCTTGGGAAAAGCCCTGGAGAGGAGAGGACTTAGGCAGCTGGGGAAAGGTGGGGACCTTCTGTCCCCACAACTGCTTCATAGGGGCAAGACATACCGAAGAAGAGTTGCTGTGTTCATTGGGCGTGTGAGGAGATTTCACCCCTCCCATTGCAAGAATCTGTTGATGTTCTCTGCTGATTCTCCAGAGAGGAGGGGAGCAGTTTCTGCTCACTACTTATTCCGCTCCAGCCTCACATCAAAGAGAGAGACTGAGTGTTAGAGAGAGAGAGTGTTATCTCTGTATAGATAAGGTTGCTGCTAAGAGCAGCTGCAGACACTCAGTGCAATTCAGCTTCTCCATTTAGCTCTGTATATAGTTTGTATGATAGTTGTAGATAGAATCAAAGTAGTTATTCTACAGAGCTGTTCTCCGAGTGGTTTATGCTCTGCTGTACTCTGCTGTGCAACGACTGTCTTTGGAAGTGAATCTGGTGCTCACAACTATGAGTTGTGAGTCCACAGCACTTTGACCTGTTCCTGTGCAGAAGGTGGTCTCTGGAAGTGCTACCCAGCTCGCCTGGCCCAGTCGGGGCTGAAGTGGATGAGTCCAGTCGGTGGCACTGCCTCAAGGGCGATGCTGACAGCGTGACACTCCTGTGCAGATCCTGTTTTTGCCAATAAAGAGTTAACTTCACTTACTTTGTGTGATTGACTGCTGGCTCACTCCTGACAGTCTGCTCGTGCAAGGACTCTTGCACTAGTAGACACATATGTTTTATTGTTGTCCAACAGAGGAATCCAATGCTACGCTTGTGCCCACAGAAACTCATTGTGCAACACAATTGCACGATATATTGTGTGGCAAAGTTACCAACCACCTGCTTAGTGCATTTTCTTGCACTGCAACATTCGTTTGGCAGAAAACATTTCACCAGTGAAACAAGTATAACCCTTTGCCCCTATTCCCCTCCCCTTTTAAAAAAATATTGTGATCTTGTTGATATGAACCCTAAGAGCCGTGTTTTCCGTAACAAACTGCAGTAGGTCTTTTAGAAATGTATGGCTGTAAGAGTGGGACGCTGCCATTTGGTGTTCAGTGCTAAGCTGGTAGGCAGGGGGCCTTTTCAAAGCAATTTCTCATGGCTTTCTTTGAACAACATATATATGTGTGTATGTGCTTGTCTTTGCTTACCGTTCACATTTATTGTCTAAGTTACCATTACCCACTTCAAACCTCCAGGATGGGTTGGGCTACAGATTTTAAATAACACCGACCTTTTGTAGTGTGTGGGAAGCAGCTGTCAGGGAGCATCTTTTCTTTGCCACACTGTGGGCGGCGGATCTATCATTCATAAACGTGCCCTTGTGGTTCAACGAAAACTTCCTGCCGTTTGATGGACATTTAATGTCAACATGATCAAAATATTGATTGAAGAAGGTTGCTGTGCTTCCTTTTGCATCTCTTCAGATCCATCTAATCTGGGCTCTGTCTCTCTCCCCGCAGACACTGCCGATACATTGCCTGCCAGACAAGAAAATGATAGATTATCTATCCGGGCAACAGACCCGGCCCCGGTCAAGATTAGTGCTTCAATTAGCTGCTGATGGCATTCCATTAGAATATCGCTTTTTGAAGAGCAGTAAACAAGAATGTTGTGCTTTGATTTTTCAGATTCAATTACTTCCATCAGGGGCTATAAATGAGCTCATTAGTCTTAGTGGCTTGCTTGCCCAGAGAGACAATAGAACATCATTGTGATTGTTCTTGTGGCGCATACAAACATTATTACCCCCATCAACCTTCTTCCCTCTGCCATGCAGCCAACAGCTTCAAGCTCAGAGAGAGCTTTAGGAGTATGTTTCCATTCATGGAACATCTCAATATGATGCATGTGCTGAGAGATTACCTTCCTGACCTGGGTTAGACACGTGCAGCACTGTTTCCATGCTGCTGCAGTTCGTCCTCTGCCAAAAACCACATAATTTACCTCACTGCCCACCGTGATGAAATTATGTAACCTATATAATTATGCAAATTATGCTGTCATTATGTTCTGTCCCACTAATTTCAATGCAATGGAAAAGTAATGTGAGTGAGGGGGGAATGTAATCAATTACATTTCATTTGCAGATTGAAAACACAATGGCGAATGCTGATCACATTCACTGGATTGATTCTATTCTAGATAACGAAATGAGTAAGTGAAGGCTGGCAATTTCCATTCGAATTTTCTGGCATCCCTATTTACTGCAATATAATCATACAATTAAAAATACGAAGTAAACCATGTTTTGTTTTGTTTATTTTGTAAACTTTATATACTGCTTGGTTGGAAAACAAAAATAAGCAAAAAAAATTAAAAACAGATTAAAACACACATCAACATTCTACCTAACTGGGTAAAGGTAAAGGCAAAGGGACCCCTGACCATTAGGTCCAGTTGTGACCGACTCTGGGGTTGCGATGCTCATCTTGCTTTATTGGCCGAGGGAGCTTCCAAGTCATGTGGCCAGCATGACTAAGCCGCTTCTGGCGAACCAGAGCAGCACCCCGTTGCGCTCACCCCGTTGCGGGGATTCGAACCGCCAACCTTCTGATCGGCAAGTCCTAGGCTCTGTGGTTTAACCCACAGCGCCACCCGTGTCCCTACCTCTCTGAGTAGACTTACCTTAAACACTGGGTGTGTTGTTTTTGTTGTTAGTGAAATGTTAGTGAAATGCTATCACTCCCCCACGTCTGTTCAGCACTAGGCACTATTATATAGTTCTGGTAGCATCTCTGGAGAAGCTTTTGGAAGACTTCCTGTTCATGGGGGTAATTGGCGCTGAAAGACAAAGAGGGAGACAGATCTGTTTGGCTCTGTACTTAGTGGGCCAGAACTTGAGCCAGGCAGCTGGAGCTGCTTTGCTCGTTTTCACAGGCGAAATGAAGATCTTTCCAACAACCTGCAATGATAAATGCTGCCAGAGATTATTTTCGCTCTGGCCTCTGGTCATCGCCGTTTCATAGACCCCCCAGCCAAGTCTTGCGGCTTGAGTGGATTTGATCAACACCACACAAGTTTCCCTCTTACAAATAGCTAATGGCAGCGATTAAGCCCTTCAGTTGTGGAGACTCATTCGATTTTCCAGCTGTGCTGAGGAGACTGACATGGTCACACACAGCACCCTTCTCCAGGGCCTCCTTAAGAGCTTGCATAGAAAGAGTGCAATTGCGTTGTCTCCTTAGCCCTCTCCTAAGAGGCCTTCATGAATGAGTGGGGGAAAGGTGGGGTATAATATAAGTAGTGACTGGCATGTGTGTCAAGCATGCTCCCATGGCTGATGCATGATCAGCATCAGTTTGAAGAGCCCTGGATGGATGGATGGATGGATGGACACATGAAGGATGTCTTCCACAGGGATGCAAACTCTGTTCAACTGGTTTTTATGTGTCAACAGAGGCTACTCGACATGTGTACCTCTGTTCACATAGCCACCTTTGGGATCAGATGCTGGCAAGGGGCTAGTTGATAAATGTGTTGGTTTCTGTGGTGTGTGGGTGTGGGTATAACATTTTAAAATGTAGGGGCCACATTCCATCACAGGCAGCCTTCCATTTGCTATCCAGGCACTATCACAGCTCAAGGACAATCATGCAAAAGCATTTGAGGAGAGGGTCAAGCAGGGCTGGTGAGGAGGTGTGGCCTAGGGAGAGTCATGAGAACCAGAGAAAGAGCCCTGGGGGCTGCATATGACCCCCCAACCCAGGCCTGAGATTCCCCACTCCTGCTGTAAAGTGAGTATCTCAACTGCCCAGGGTGGACTGCACCTCAGGAGTTTATTTATTACTTTTTATGCCACCTTTATCCCACCTGCCCAATCTCCATGCTTCTTCTTGCCCCCACCTGCCCAATCTCTGCACTCCTTCTCCCCCACCTGCCCAACCTTTCCACTGTCCCTGCCCCCGCCTGCCACTCCACTGCCACCTTACCACCACAGCGGCTAGGCCTCAGCCCCCTCAGCCTTCTCGCAGCCTCCTCAGCCTCATAGTGGCTGCCAAAAGTGGCGTGCCCACTTCCTGATGTGTGCTTGCTGATGTGCTGCACCCGCTTCCTGGAGTACAGTGGCAGAGGAGCTATAGCAATGGCCATGGCAGAGGCCAAGACAGAGGTCACCACTGCCGCCCTGGAGGAGGCGGAGGAGATGGAGGAGGGGAGGTGGACATCCAGGATATCAAACAGAAGCCAGAGCAGCTTCTGTGAGTCCAGGATATCTCGCTCAAAGCGGGTCTGTTGGGTGGTATGTGGCTTTCAGAGAGGATTCGACAGACTCATGGAAGATAATAATAATAATAATAATAATAATAATAATAATAATAATAGTAGTTTATACCCCGCCCATCTGGCTGTGTTTCCCCAGCCACTCTGGCCGGCTTCTAACAAAGTATTAAAATACAGTGGTCTGTTAAACATTAAAAGCTTCCCTAAACAGGGCTGCCTTCAGATGTCTTCTAAAAGTCTGGTAGCTGTTCTTCTCTTTGACATCTGGTGGGTGGGCATTCCACAGGGCGGGTGCCACTACTGAGAAGGCCCTCTGCCTGGTTCCCTGTAACTTGGCTTCTCACAATGAGGGAACCGCCAGAAGGCCCTCGGCGCTGGACCTCAGTGTCCGGGCAGAATGATGGGGGTGGAGACGCTCCTTCAGGTATACTGAACCGAGGCCGTTTAGGGCTTTAAAGATCAGCACCAACACTTTGAATTGTGCTTGGAAACGTACTGGGAGCCAATGTAGATCTTTCAAGACCGGTGTTATGTGGTTTCGGTGGCAGCTCCCAGTCACCAGTCTAGCTGCCGCATTCTGGATTAGTTGCAGTTTCTGGGTCACCTTCAAAGGTAGCCCCACATAGAGCGCATTGCAGTAGTCCAGGCGAGAGATAACCAGAGCATGCACCGCTCTGGCAAGGCAGTCCATGGGCAGATAGGGTCTCAGCCTGCGTACCAGATGGAGCTGGTAAACAGCTGCCCTGGACACAGAATTGACCTGCACCTCCATGGACAGCTGTGAGTCCAAAATGACTCCCGGGCTGCACAGCTGGTCCTTCAGGGGCACAGTTACCCCATTCAGGACCAGGGAGTCCTCCACACCTGCCTGCCCCCTGTCCCCCCAAAACAGTACTTCTGTCTTGTCAGGATTCAACCTCAATCTGTTAGCCACCATCCATCCTCCAACCGCCTCCAGACACTCACACAGATAAGGTTATCCTTATGAATAAGTCATTGTGACTATGCCTTTGAATGCTAGTTGCTAGAAAGTGATGTTGTCCTCAGGTCCTGCTTGTGGGCTCCGCATGGACATCTGGTTGACTGCCATGAGAATAGAGTGCTGGACTAGGTGGGCTTTTGGCCTAATCCAGGAGGGCTCTTTTTATGCTCTTCTGTTCTCCAGCAGCCCTAATTGAGTAGGTGATCTGTGAGGTCTCATTTACCTGAAATCCCTTGTAATGTAGTTCCTCCACTTCAGAAGAGGACCAGCTTCAATATCTCTCTCACACAATTAAAATTTGCAATCAGCAGCCATTGATTGCTTAGGAGACGGAGCTCAGAGAAAGCAGAAGGCATTAATATCAGCCTTTCATTACCAGTTAGAGGATTAACCCCAATTGTAATATATACGTTTTTACCCTCAATTAAGTGCCTAAAATCCAGGTGCTTAGAAAGAAGGAGGATAACTGCCCAGATTGCCCATTAAAACGGGAAATTGCTGTAAAATCCAAATTAAGCAACTGCAATGGAAACCGTAAAAAATTCTGCTTTGCGTGCCATAAGTAGTCTGGGTCATCCGTGTCAAGGGAGAAATCACGTTTCATAACCCTCCTTATTAAAGAGACATCCTGTATCATAGGGATAATGCATCATGTCCTCAGATATGAGTGGCACACCTGCTCCCCCAATAATCCACAGACTTTTGGTTGGGGGGCGGATCTTTCACTTAGTATTTGCTTATTGCATGAATGGTATGAACCCACTTGTCTTTTCTGTTAGTTTTTTTGGGGTGGGGGTGGGAAATCCACCTTTGCACTCAAGTTCTCCGAATCCATTACCTGAGCAACATCTGAATTAATTGGCAGGGTTTCATTACCTATGCCTGGGACTTCAGGGCTCTTACCTCATCATCCAGTGACAACCTATGAAAGCTCCACTATTGGATTGTAACATGCTGGGAATCGCAAGTGGGAATCACAAGTGGGTTTATGGGTTTCCCATGGGCATCTCCTTGGCCCTCCTTGTGAGGATAGGAAGCTGGATTAGATGGGTCTTTGGCCTGATCCAACAGGGATAATAATAATAATAATAATAATAATAATAATAATAATAATAATTTATTTATACCCTGCAATGGGGTGAGCTCCTGTTGCTCGGTCCCTGCTCCTGCCAACCTAGCAGTTCGAAAGCACATCAAAGTGCAAGTAGATAAATAGGTACCGCTCCGGCGGGAAGGTAAACGGCGTTTCCGTGCGCTGCTCTGGTTCGCCAGAAGCGGCTTAGTCATGCTGGCCACAAGACCCAGAAGCTGTATGCCGGCTCCCTTGGTCAATAAAGCAAGATGAGCGCCGCAACCCCAGAGTCGCCACAACTCGACCTAATGGTCAGGGGTCCCTTTACCTTTACCTACCCCGCCCATCTGGCTGGGTTTCCCCAGCCACTCTGGGCGGCTTCCAACAAAATATTAAAATACAATAGTCTATTAAACATTAAAAGCTTCCCTAAACAGGGCTGCCTTCAGATGTCTTCTAAAAAGTCTGGTAGCTGTTTGACATCTGGTGGGTGGGCATTCCACAGGGCGGGTGCCACTACTGAGAAGGCCCTCTGCCTGGTTCCCTGTAACTTGGCTTCTCGCAATGAGGGAACTGCCAGAAGGCCCTTGGCACTGGACCTCAGTGTCCGGGCGGAACGATGAGGGTGGAGACCCTCCTTCAGGTCTACTGGACCAGTGAAGGATAGCAGGGGGGCTGCTGGATAATCTGATACTGCGGAGGGGTATCAGAGGCTGTTTAGGAGGGGGCTGTTTAGATGATAGTGCATATTACTTCATAATGGAATAACTCACCCATGCTGCATTTTTTTTTGGGGGGGGGCTGTGATTCCCTCTCCCCATGAACTATAATCATCATTACTACAACTGTTCCTACTGTTATCACTCAGTCCAGATTTGTTTGCAGAAAAATGTATGGGCTGGTTATCCTTGCGGCGTTTCCAGTATATATTGAGAATTTGTTCTGATTTGTTTATGGGGTAGTTCTCCCCATTCCTGTCTCGGTTCCCTATTATTGTAACTGTTTTGGTTACTGTCCTCGTGGAAATTCATCAGAAATTTGGCACGAATTTCTACTGCTGTATGATATTTGTATGCTGTTTTCCCAAGCACAGCGCACTGTTATTTCCACGAATATATCCCTTTTATGCCCGCTTTATCCTAGCATCTACATTTTTGTGCGGCTTGTTTAGTTGAGGAACTGTGCCACAAAATTCAGAGAAGCACGGATTTCGAAGGACGGCTGTATTCTGAATTATTTCGGGAGGTACAAATTAGGCAGGTTCCCCTTTAAATGAGAACTGGACTGAATTCACCCCTGGACCCCTAGGACTGTCTGTTGCCTTTGTTGGTTAAAATGTGCCCCGAGGTCAAGAGGGAAGGAAAGTGACTGTGGGCAACCCGTTATTAATTGCATTGTTGCTATTTTCAATTAGCTCTGGTGCTGCCTCTCCCCCACCCCATCCCCCTTTGTTCCATTTCCATCCATTTAAAAGGCACTGGAAACGTTTCAGAATTCAAGATAGCTGCCGCTCCAGCCGGTCAGCTACTGCCTGCCTGCCGTCTGTGTGAAGAAACAAAACAAAGAGTGCCGTCCATCTCCGCCCTGTGCCAGCGGTTTGCCATTTGAGCGATGCTCAGAACCCTCTCTGCTAATATCAAGCTGATTGGGCCATTTTGAGTCTCCAAAGGAGCCTGGTTATGAGATTTAAAAAGATCCGTAGATCATGCTGCCTCATTAATTTTCCATTCGGGCTCAGGTGTCAAGAGGAAGCAGCTATAAGCCAGAGCTGGGAGTAATTCACAGCGGTGGAGAAATGCCGTTTGATACCCCTTTGCATTTCACACAATCCATTATATATATATATATATATATATATATATATATATGAAAGGCCTCATTGATTTGCTGTCCCTATTATTTCCCGCCAGAGGACCCTTGGTGGCCTTAATAGCACCTCTCCAAAACTTTGAAGGGCCTATTTGTGGTTTCCATGGTGACAAAATGACCCATAATATTCCCTGACGGCTCCTGTTAAAAGGAAGAACATAACTGCAAACCAAACCAACTCACCCTTTTTATTTTTGGAGGAATAATTCCGCCGCCTTTTCTTTTCTTTCTTTTCTCTCTCTTTTTTTTAAAAAAAAACCCCACACAAAAGCGGTGGGGAAGAAAACACTTGTGAGAATGAAAAAGATATTATGGCAGAGAGATTTGGCGTGACATTCAGAAGAGCTTAGCGTTCGATTGTGAGGGGGCCCTTGTTGGTGAAATAGACCCTGAGCCATCTGCTACCGATTGAAGAGCGAGGAGGCAGAGTCCTTGAAGATGAGACAAACCTTTTTATTCTGACTGCGCTTCGCACGAGTTTTTCCACTTGTTATTTTTATTGTCGCTCTAAAGAAATTGGCTGGCGGTATGCGACTTGGAAAATTGGGCAGGGTTAACTGCGCGGGAGCAGACAAACCTTGTGAGATTTGGCCCAGGCTGGTGTGCTGCCAGGTTTTTGGGGTACTCTGGGCAAGGTGCCCTCCAGGTCTCTCTCTCTCTCTCTCTCTCTCTCTCTCTGTGTGTTTGTGTGTGTGTGTGCTACACTGCAACCCTCCTCCCTCCCTTCTCTCCTGTTACCCTTGCCACAGACCTCCAGCCCTAAGCTTCTCAGATCAGAAGGGGTGTCTCCTTATCTTATAGGGGCAAGGAGATAAGTAACTATAAAACCTTTAGAAGACATCTGAAGGCAGCCCAGTACAGTGGCACCTCTGGATGCGAATGGGATCCATTCCAGAGCTCCGTTCGCATCCTGAAGCGAATGTAAGACGTGTCTGCGCATGCGTGGGTTGTGTTTTGCCGCTTCTGCGCATGCATCATTTTGAGCGTCTGCGCATGCGCGAGCGGCAAAACCCAGAAGTAACGTGCTCTGTTACTTCCGGGTCGCCGCGGAGCGCAACCCGAAAATATTTAAGCTGAAGCGTATTCATCCCGAGGTATGACTGTATACTGTATTGGCCTGAATATAAGCCTCACCCGAATATTAGCCACACCTTTAAAATTGGAGGGGGGGGGGAGAAAAAAAGGGAAAAAAACCTGAATATAAGCTGCTCCATTCCTCACTGCTCCTGGCTGCATACTGGGGGGAGGGGGAGCAGTGCTGCTTTGCTGGCGGCCTTCCCCCTTCCTCGCTCTCTCCCTTCCTGGCCTTGGGGGAGAGAATGGGGGACCACGTGCTGGGCAGGCGCTGCTTTGCTGTGCTCCTGGCGCTGTTTGCCCCACGCTCCTGGCTGCATACCGCAAGGTCGCGAATATAAGGTGCACTTTAACATTTCATGGTCGAAATCTGCGGGGAAAGTGAGGCTTATATTCAGGCCAATACGGTAATTTGTTGTGGATTTTTTTGTTGTTGTTTTTTGGTGTGCAGGAACTTCATCATTTTCCTTCCTTCTTTCCTTCCTATTTGCAGCCTTGCATTCAGGTTGGTCATATTTACGGTGCTCGTCAGTCCCAATCATATCATTGAGATCCAAAGAGAAATGAAGCAGGCATATGAAGTTTTGCTAGCACACAAGAGAAAGCAAGTATCTGAAAACTTACAAGGAAATACTCTTCAGTTTGGCAAATTGATTC
>JAXCMG010000019.1:4684396-4699772 GCA_034642415.1 Podarcis siculus | reverse complement strand
TGGGGGGGGGGGGGGCACTGCGCTGCCAGCGGCCTTTCCCCTTCCTCGCTCTCTCGCTTCCTGGCCTTGGGGGAGAGGACGGAGCACTATGCGCGGGGTGGGCACTGCTTCGCCACACTCCTGGCCCTGGTTGCCCCATGGTCCTGGCTACATACCGTAAGGTCGTATATATATATATATTTATAAAGTTTCAAATATAACAATAAAAGAAAAACATTACATTTGAATTATACATCCAATTCTAATCTTTCCACTTTCAGACTTCCTTCAGTCTATCTGGAAATTTTCATGTTTTCACAATTGTTCACATTTCTTGCAGCTGTATTGTTTTGTTTTTTTAACCAAATGAATCTTAACAATTATTATAAAACAATATTTCTTTCCATTATTATCACAGAGCTTCTTGAAAACCTACGCAAGGTCGTAAATATAAGCTGCACTTTAACTTTTCATGGTCGGAATTTGGGGGGAACGTGGTAGACTCATAATCTGGTGAACCGGGTTCGCGTCTCTGCTCCTCCACATGCAGCTGCTGGGTGACCTTGGGCTAGTCACACGAAAGGAGATTGTTAGCCACTTTGAGACTCCTTCGGGTAGTGATAAAGCGGGATATCAAATCCAAACTCCTCCTCCTCCTCCTCTTCTTCTTCTACTTCTACTTCATCTACAGTGGTACCTCGGGTTACATACGCTTCAGGTTACATACGCTTCAGGTTACAGACTCCGCTAACCCAGAAATAGTACCTCGGGTTAAGAACTTTGCTTCAGGATGAGAACAGAAATTGTGCTCCGGCAGCACGGCAGCAGCAGGAGGCCCCATTAGCTAAAGTGGTGCTTCAGTTAAGAACAGTTTCAGGTTAAGAACGGCCCTCCAGAACGAATTAAGTACTTAACCTGAGGTACCACTGTATTCAGGCCAATATGGTACATACCCATTTAATTGGACAGTTTGGCTGGCTAGCAAAGCACCTGTTGTGACTCCTGGCCCAGCTGCCAGTGCCATTTTCTTAGAGTAGGGCTGGAGGAATCTCAGAGCCCAAGGGCCCTCTCCAGGCCTCTCTTTCAGGCTCTCTGGATCCTTCCCAGCCCCCAGCCCCCCCCCCCGAATGCTTTTCCCTGGCTTGGACTGTGAGAATGCCTTTTGCTTGCCTGGAAAAAGGATGGAGAGGGGTGTATTTGTATGTGTGTAGGAACCTCTAGCTTTTGCATGGCTGAAATGACACATGGATCTGTTCTACAACACATCAGTGCTGAATTCCTGCTCCCCCAAATCGAGCTTGGAGGTGTGTGCAGGTGTACACTTTTAGTTGATAACAGCTCTCTAGGGTCTCAGGTCTGGTATGGACTTCTCAAGCTGAGAACCTTTAACTGGCGATGCAAGGAGAATGACCTTTTGCTGGCCCTGCCCACCTCCATCCCTGTTAGGGCGCCTGCTGGGGACAGCTAAGTTAAACATAATAAATCGCAGCTCTGAATGATTACATTGGGCTTTTCACCAACAAACTTCTGTGGGGATATAAAGCTTGAAAGAGCCATAAATCAGCCAACGAGCATCTGCCTAATGAGAGGTAACTTGGAATTGCCTCTCTAAGCCTATGTGATCCAAAAAAGAGAGAGGGGGAAATGTCTCTAGTTGATTAGCTTCAACTAGAGTCTATGTGTAACCCAGTGCAAAGGAAAATATATATTTTAGTGGACCAGGCAGTTTCCCAGAAGGGAACATTTCCCAGAAGGTTATAATCATCAGGGACACTCCTAATGTTTCTCTCCAAAGAATGAGTGGAACCTCTTAATACATTTCTTTAGTCATCACCACGTTTTACTGTTTCCTTCATAATTCTTTGGAATTTAACTCAAGCAAGGCTGCCTGCCGCACAAGTCTCTCAAAACTTTGCTTTCAACAAAATTTGGTTGGTTCTCTACCCACTTCAGGACATATAAAATAAAACACTTCATGCAGCGTGTACTTAAGCCAGGCATGTCCAGAGTCTGCTTTGGCATGTCCAGAGTCCGGCCCAAAGGTCAGTTTAATCCAGCCCCTGTGGCTGTTTATTTCCTGGGGTAAAATCCCTCCACCAAAACCTCAACAATTTTAATCCTAACAAAAGGTCAACAACTTGGGTCAGCCCTCGTGGCCCTTCACTTCATCAAATCTGGCCCTCTTTGAAAAAAGTTTGAACGCCCCAGATTAAGCTATGGAACTCATTCCCACAGGAACAGGGGCACCATCTATGGGGGGCATGGGGGCCAGAGCCCCATAATATTTTCGATGTTTTCAAGGCTTGAAAAGAAGATTGGACAAATTAATGGAGGATAAGGCTATTAATTGTTTTAACTATTTATCTGTGCTTTTATCTTGTATTTGTATCTTGGTGAACCACCCTAAGAAATTTTGTAAATAATAATAATAATAATAATAATAATAAGTTATTAACCACAGTGGCTATGCTCCCCTCCACAACCGGCAGTAGTAATCCTTCTGAGTCCCAGTTGCTGGAGACCACAGGAATGGCCAGTGTTTTGTGCTGGGATGCTGCTTAGGGATTTGCACAAACATCTGGTTGGCAATTGTGAGAACAGGATGCTGCCACTGACCTGATCCAGCAGGTTCTTCTTACGTTCTTACGCTCACTTCCTTCCATAGGCCTGGCTCAATCAGTGTTGCCACCTGAGGTGAAGGACAATCAGCCCACACACTGCCGCATTTCATGTACTGAAACCAATAGAATTGTCAGCTTTATCTCCCCTTGGCTCTGGTGCTGTGCTAACATCTTCTGCTATACCCGAGGGCAGCAGACAAACAAAGATGTTGCAAGTTATGTACTGTGTAGCATAGCGGCTCTGTTCTCAGCACCTCATTGTTGCTCCCCTTCACTGAGGATGGAGAGATCTGCAGATGTACATCAAAACCTCTGACTTTGGTGTGGCTGGAATCAGCACAGTCTTTAGCACATGCACTGCCAGGGTGCAAAGATCCATCCAGTGCCCCCAAATTTAGTTTAGCCCCCAAATTAACTTTTATTATGATGTACGAGTTAATTTCGCGTGCACGGTGCCGTTGTGAATGACAAGCGCCGTCGTTGAGTCTGACAAGTGCCGTCGTTGTGAATGACAAGTGCTGTCGTTGAGTCAAGTGCCGCCATTTGTGAATGACAAGCGCTGCTGCTGGTGCGGCGCATCCAGAGAAGCGGACACGGAGCAATGGATCCAAACTACAAGAAAGAAGATTCCACCTAAACATTAGGAAGAACTTCCTGACAGTAAGAGCTGTTCGACAGTGGAATTTGCTGCCAAGGAGTGTGGTGGAGTCTCCTTCTTTGGAGGTCTTTAAGCAGAGGCTTGACAACCATATGTCAGGAGTGCTCTGATGGTGTTTCCTGCTTGGCAGGGGGTTGGACTCGATGGCCCTTGTGGTCTCTTCCAACTCTATGATTCTATGATTCTACATTTCGGTAATGCCTAGGTATACATGTATTATGTTTTTCTAGCTTGATCAAAATTATTTATTATTTTATAACGGGTAGATAGTTAAGAGCTTAGGCGGCTTCAGCGGCGAGCGCCTGGCACCTCCCCAGAATTCAGCGCCTGGGTGCCCCGCACCCCTTGCACCCCTGGGTAAAGATGGCCCTGGCTGGAATGCCTCCTGGAAGAGCCACACCCATCAATCCATTCACTTTGCCTCTGCCCCCACTGCCTGCTGGTGCATAGCCCCAGAAGGTTGCCCATTGGGAAATGTGTGTCTCAGGCTGGAAAAAAGAATTCTGCACCCCCTTATCTACAGGGTGAAAGCTGTTTAGAAGATTTAGGCTCCTCCCCATCCCACCTCCTTCTTCCAGGGAGGAAACAGGGCCATAATCACTCTCTAAACAAACAGATACTGTGATTCAGCAACTAATCAGCCCCTTAATAGACTCCTGTCTCTGTTATACAATGTAAGTCACCTAAGTAGCTTTCTGTGCATAGTAAGAAACTTTGTAGGTTTTACGTATGGAGGGATAAGATTCTGCTTGTAGTTGAAGCTTATGGGCTCAGCATATGCAGAGCCTATGGGTCACCACTGTGGCACACACTGGCACCAGTGTGCCTGCTGGGACCTCCTATGGTGCACTTGAACAGTCTCAATGAATAGCCTTCCAGAAATCCACAATACATGAGACATACACCTCAACCATCCCGATTTGAGCAGGGCATCCCAGAATTATAGAAGCCATCTGGGCTTCTCATTGGATATTGGAATGTCCCAATTTTTTTTGGTCACCTGACTCCCATGAGAGCTCAGGACCAAAAAACAAACGTCCTGATTTTGATCAGTGTTGGAGGGTATGGAGAGAGAACCCCACATTCCTTAATGGACATGCCAGTGGTGGCTGGGGTTGGAGCAACAGATGTGACTCTCATTTGTACAGTAGACCACACAAACAATCAGATGTTTTTGCAGAAGCCTTCATTTGCCTGGTATTCCAGCCAGGCAAAAGCACTTGAAGATGCTAGTGAGGTGTGTGGCTTGGGTAGAGTCCCAGGGGCCAAAAAAGGAGGGTTGAGGGGGGACAAATTCAGCTTCTGGGCCTGAGGTTCCCCACTACTATAGAGGGAGGTGTGTGCGTTGGAGGCAGGATCTTGTTCCTTGTTGTTAGGTAAAGCTTGCCGGTAAGCGATCAGTGACCCAGAGAGACGACTCCTGGAATCTTTTGATGGAACGTTGTGATTAGACATGTGTCGGAGAGGTCAATAATAGTTCAGTGCTCTCCTCACCACCGCTGTGTTAAGCATGAAGTCAATAGGAAGTAAACAGTATTGACTGCTCATTTTCAGTCCAAAATAAAGATTCATTGGGGTGAAGCAGAGGGCGGCAGAAGCCCGATGAATGCAGGGGGCCCAATAAATTATGTTGTGCAATAAAATAAATATTCTCATCCCTGCTGGTTTTGACTTGCCAGAGATTGTTTGGAGCTGACACTGAGGAGGAAGAGGGAGATGGGAAGCCATGTTAATGTCGTTAACAGGGATGCTGCTTGTGGCTTCAGGAGTCTTCAAATGTTGATTTTAGCAAACGAGGCATGAGCACAGGGATAGCAAACCCACAACAGGTCAGAGGTTGTTAGTCTGCTGCTCCTATAATCCCTGACCTTGGGAGCTGCTGGCTGCGGCTGAAGGGAGTTGGAGTCTAATAATGCCTGGAGGGTGCAGGTTCTCTACCCCTGCTGGAAATCATTCTTCAATTCAGAGACTCTAATCTGCAAAACAGGGGTGGACTGATCAGCTTGTTTCTGATTCATGTCAGTTTCACTCATGCTCATTCCTAGGTCTCACCCAATTTCTACATGAATTTTACAAATTAAGAAGGGGGCGGGGAGGAATTGGCAAACCCCACACACTTTCTGCTGGTATTTCAGATCATATTTTCTCTCAATGTAAACATTTATAAATATATTTAGTCTCAATTACCTCTTCGTATATATAGATTTGTGAGCCAAGGATTGCACTGAAATCAGAGAAAGGGAACATTATGACAGAGGGTGATGACATTCTGATTCACAGCATAATGTGGGCATAGCTCACCCCAGGAACATCCCAGGTCCTTATCTTTTGCTCATCACCTCAGGAGTCATTGTCCTAAAAGGAGGATCTACCTATCTATCATTTATCTATCTATTTCTCTATTACAAGGATGGAGAAGCTCAGGCCTGAGGGCTGAATGCAGCTCTCCAGGTGTTTACCTGACTCTTCTCAGGTTCCTTGAATTGTGACAATGCCCTTTCCTTGCCTGGATCAGGAGATGTGTGGGTAGAAACCTCTTGCGTTGGCATGTCTGGAATGTAGCCTACTGTCCCAAACTAAGAGTCAGGTCTGTTCCTCCAGCCACTTTTGTCTCTGGCTCCACCCACCATTGGAATGTGGCCCCTCAGAGACAACATGGCCCCCAGGCTGGAGACGTTCCCCACACCATGTACCTATCATGTACCCACCTCACATTCCCAGGGGTTACCAGCAGGGGACGAGTAGCATCACCATCATACTTGTGCTACACCAGAGTCATCTAGTCCCATCTCCTGCAGTGCAGGAATCTTTTGCCCAACATGGGGCTTGAACCCACAACCCTGAGATTAAGAGTCTCATGCTTTACCAACTGAGCTATCTGTGTCCAATGACGTTGCTGGGAAGCTGTGCACTCCCAGATCGCATGAGGGCAGTGAAGTCCCCGATCCTTTGCTGTCCCGGAAGCTTCCTAGCACATGCTATGGGTTTACAGCGCCCTTTGTGCTCTGCTCCTGCAAGGCAATGAGTGCCAGCCTGGCTGCTGATGAATGGGAGTGGGCAGGGCACAGAGGGTCTCTTCGCCCTCCATGCCCCACTGCTGCCCAGCACACAGTTGCCCCGCCTGTCAGCTGGTGGGTGGGAGCGGGGTGTGTGGAGGGTGAAGAACACCCTCTGTGCTCTTCGGACATTTGTGTGCTGGGTGCATGTGGGGTTTGCGCCCCCCAAGATTATGTGCCTAGGGCCATGGCCCCCTGCTGCCCCCACTGGGCAGGGACATTGTACTGCTTTGGCCTCTCTGTGCATACTGAATGGATCCAAATGACTATCTCACACCCTCCAACATTTCTCTGATGAAAATAGGGACGTCCAATTCAACAACAACAACAACAACTGCGATGCTGCTGTTGCTGTTGTTTTGTAGTTGTGGTATTATTATTATTTTCATTTCTTAATAAATGATACAGAAAATTGTTGTTGTTGTTAATACCCTGCCCATCTGACTGGGTTGCCCCAGCCACTCTGGGTGGCTTCCAACATACATAAAAACGTAATAAAACATTAAACATTAAAAAATTTCCCTATACGGTCATACCTCATGTTACATCCACTTCATGTTATGCTATTTCATGGTTACGTCCCTCATCCACCTGGAAGTACCGGAAAGGGTTACTTCCGGGTTTTGCCACTTGTGCATGCGCAGAAGCGCAAAATGACATCACGTGCATGCGCAGAAGCATCAAATCACAACCAGCGCGTGCGCAGACGTACCTCTGCAGGTTGCGCTCTTTTCATGTTGTGAACGGGCCTCCGGAACGGATCCCGTTCGCAACCAGAGTTACCACTGTACTGGGCTGCCTTCAGATGTCTTCTAAAGGTTTTACAGTTACTTATCTCCTTGCCTCAGGGGTCATATAACTCCATACCCTCCAATGTTTCTCTGATGGAAATAGAGACGTCCTAAGGAAAAGCAGGACATTCCGGGATCAAATCAGAAACTGCAACAGCTTCTGTAAATCCAGGACTGTCCCTAAAAAACATAGGGACACTTGGAGGGTCTGCTATCTCTGCCCTAACTTTCCATTGCAGAACCAAATGTTTCCACCAGTTGCCCCTGCAAAGTTGCGAATGCAGCTGATCCAAGAGCACAACTGCAAAAGGCTTTCATTTGTATGAATGGCTCTGATTTTGAATGAACAGCTCTGATTTCCCTAACAGCCTCATCAGGCTAAGGTGTGCCGTTTTCGCCCTTCCTTCCTGCCCTTTCTGCACTCTCTCCCTATGCTGCATGAGCAAGAGTCAAAGCGCACAATCATAAAGAAATAATTCTCTGCACCCTTCCGCCTCCATTTTTTGCCTCGGAATAAATCTCTTAGATGCTTTCTACTTCTGAAGGCACAGATGGCTTAAGCCAAATGGCATTCAAAGCCGTTCTCCATGCGCTTCTGCTTTATTTATGTTGCCATGTCTTGTGTGCTAGCGCTTGCTGAAATATTTATTTGCACTCTCAGCTCTGCACTCCTGAGTTCCTTCTTCCTGTACCTTCTTGCATATCAAATCCTGCCCAGCTGCAGCTTGTCGAGCAGTGAGAAGAAAAGGGGACTATACAATGACGGAGGTTTCTGGAGGAGACACATTAGCTATCTCCATTTCAATCTGGTTTCAGGTTATTATTTATTAAATTTCTAGACTGCCCTTCCTCCGAAGGTCACAGGGTGGTTTACAGTATAAAAACACAGAAATACATACCATAATAACAAACAAGAACGATACCCCACCCTCTGTAATAAGGGACAGAGACGGTTTGCTCACCTAGGTGAATGACTCAGACTGGGGATTGGGCAAGTGGAATCTGTGCTTGTTGGTTCTGCTGGTCTTTTAATACCATCAACCATCGGGTCACCTTGCTGGGATAGAACTTGGAGGCACTGTTTTACAGTGACTCTGTTCCTTCCTGGAGAGGCAAACCCCCAAGGAGGTGACTGTTAGCCTGAGGGTTCTGTGCTGTCCCCCATGCTATTTAACATTTACATGAAACCACTGGGAGAGGTTGCCTGGAGTTTGGGGGCTCAGGGTCACCAGTACTGTGGTACCTTGGGTTAAGAACTTAATTCATTCTGGAGGTCCGTTCTTAACCTGAAACTGTTCTTAACCTGAAGCACCACTTTAGCTAATGGGGCCTCCTGCTGCCGCCACACCACCACATAATTTCTGTTCTCATCCTGAAGCAAAGTTCTTAACCTGAGGTACTATTTCTGGGTTAGTGGAGTCTGTAACCTGAAGCGTCTGTAACCCAAGGTATCACTGTATGCTATTGGCACCCAGCTTTAATTCTCCATTCTACCTAAGTCCAAGGAAGCTGTCTTGGTTCTAAACTGGTGTTTGTCATCGGTAATGGACTGGACGAGGGCAAACAAATTGAAACTTCATTCAGACCAGGTCAGTTAGAAGACAAAACAGGGAATAGGGATTCAGCCTGTGCTGGATGGGATAACACTTGACCTGAAGACACAGGTTTGCAATTTGGGAATGCCCCTAGACTCAGCCCTGAGTATGGGTACTCAGATCTCTGCAGTGGACAGGAGTGCGTTTGCACAGTTAAACCAAGTGTGCCAGCCACCTGCATTCCTTGAGATGTCTAATTCAGCCACCGCAACACACACCTTAGTTACATCCCATTTAGATTACTGCAATGCACTTTATGTGGGGCTTCCTTTGAAAAGCACTCAGAAACTTCAACTGGCTGAAAGAGTTGCAGCCAGATTGTTGACCAAGGCTGGCTATAGGAAACAGATGACTCCCTTTCTGCAACAGCTCCACTGGCTTCTGGTCTGTTTCCGGGCACAGTTCAACATGCTGGTGATGACCTATAAAGCCCTAGACACCTTAGGTCCAAGCTATCTGAAAGACCATATTCCCTCATACAAACGTACCTGGGTTTTGAGATATTCAGAGGAGGCCCTTCTCTTAAGTCCCACCCACACAGGAACACTCGGTCCCTGGTAGCCCAATCCTCCATAAATTTAAAGTTGGTGGCAATTGTTCCATCTCATGGAAGCAAAATTCATAATTTAACTGCATGTTGTGTGAATAAGTCCTTTCTTTGGCTTGTCTTAATTCTGAACTGGGTCCCATTAGATAAAAATATAAGAAAAGCCCTACAGGATCCAGCTGAAGACCCATCAAGTCTAATAGGACAGCCTGACTCCCTCCTTTGGCAATCTTCACACAACTCTAGCCCAATGGTTGCCATCAATTTGATTTGAATTAATTTTATAATGAAATGATTTTAGAATGTTGTATTATTTTATTGTTGTTAGCCGTCCTGAGCCTGGCTTCGGCTGGGGTGGGAGGGATATAAATTATTATTATTATTATTATTATTATTATTATTATTATTATTATTATTATCCTGTGAGGGGCAGTGACCTAACTAAGCCTGGCAGGACAGCTTACTCTATGGTATTAACCCATTCATGCATTAATTAGACTTAAGCATGTTGGTTATATGAGGCTGTCATCCCACAGTATGCCCCTGCATGCCAGTGGTTGGGCAACACAAGCAGGGAGAGCTCTGTTGTGTTTTGATCCTGCATGTTGTCCGTTGTGAGACTAGGATATTGGACTAGATGGGCATCCTGTTGGCTTCTGGTTGGCCACTATGGAAAGGAGATTATGAAGGAGGCAAAACCTTCCTCTAAAGTTTCCATTTTTGTTTGTGCTTCATGCTTCCAGTCGCCGAATCATTGGGTAGAGTTGGGTCAGACTTTTTGGGCAGGTCTAGATAATGATTAAATATAATGATTCCCCTGATGTTTAGGAATCCAGCTACATTGATTTTCAGGCATTTGTCTTCAGGGACAGATCACATGTGTCTGCAGTTAGCCACGCATGAGAGAAAAATGGATTTAGTATTGCTCCCAAGCACAGCTTTCCAGCTTTTGCAGTGACCCCAGTTCAGCACATATTTAACTTCAGCATTCATAGGGGTGTCAAGGTAAGCATATGAGCACACCCCCTCTTGGGAGTTTTCTCTCTCAAAAATGGGGAATGGAAATAATTTCCCACTCTATAGCTCCTGCACAAAGTGATGTAATCCTGCATGTCTTTGACTAATTTGTTTAATTAAAATATTTATACCCAAACCATTCCATCCATTCGGATTCGTGAGACAGTTTAACAACTGAAAATGGTACAATTGAATAGCAATAATAGGACAGCTGTAGGTGGAATCGGCAACAACATATTTCATGTTCTTGTTCAGAATTCCAGGAATCCAGTTAATCTTCCCTCCACGGTATTTCATTTGCTCCCTCTAACACCTGGTTATCTATCCCACCCACAAATCCCCTGCCCTCGCAGAACAGTCAGTCAGGATTGAGGGCAAAATGTACTGGAAAGTATGGCTAATCTTCCTGCAAACAAATCAGAATGAATGCTCAATGACTAGCTGTCAACATCTAAGCTTCTCACAAATGTTGTATGAACAAATCAAGACGGATGCTTAATGAACAGGTCACCTGGAAGTGACCCATGGCCATCATTTGATAAGATTAAGTCCAGGAAACTTTTTCTCCAGGGAGTTTCCTATTTGAATAAAGGGGAGAAAAATATGTTATTTGATGATAGATGGGGATAAATGCAGTACATATGAAGGGCTGTGTCAAAGAAAGGTCTAATCAGGGTTGACCTATTGAAATGAATAAACCTAAGTTAGTCATACCTATGAACTTCAATGGGTTTACTCTGAGTAGGACTAGTATTGGATACAAACCAAGGTTTTTGAGTTTGCCTTAACAGCTCATAGGTAGGGCAAAATGTCATTGTACAACAAAGTGTTGGGGACCACATATGCTAAGATGTACATACAGCTTGTATTTTTCTGATGACCAATGGTTTCTAACAAGTAGATTTGACCAGCAGGCCCAGGGACATATTTCTTTATAGTTTTACAAAAGAAAAGAAGCATTTTTAAAAACATGTCCTGTTTCTATCATGCTTTTCAAAGCAATTCTACTTATTCCCACCGTCTCCACCTGTTGTTTGATTGAGGATATAAGTGCTAATTTTCAGTCTCAGCTGCATTTATTCATAGAGTTGCCAGGGACCACAAGGGTCATCTAGCCCAACCCGCTGCAGAAATCTTTTGCCCAGCGTAAGGCTCGCACCCACAACCCTGGTATTAAGTCTTGTGCTCTACCAGCTGAGCAAGCTTCCTCCCAGGGTGAAATCTTTCCCAATTAGACCTATTTTCCCTGTTGTCTGAGTATTGCCAACACAGACTGACATTAGCTTTCAGGCAGGCAGCTCTCCCAGTCCTACCTGGAGATTCCAGGCATTGCACCTGAGACCTTCTGCATGCAAAGCAGATGTTCTGCCAGCTACAGCAGCTGCCACCAGCCTTATTACCCCCATTATAGTCCTAGATCACACACGTGAGACAAGGGTTACATCCATACTATATATTCATAGCTTCTCCACATGATCCTGGGAATTGCAGTTTGTTAAGGGTGCTGGGAATTGTAGCTCTGTGAGGGGTAAAATGTAGTACAGGATTCTTTGCAGGAAACCATGCACCAAAATGTGCTTTAAATGTAAGGTGTGAGTGTGTGACCTACATGTACTGAGATGATGTTGATGATATTTTTCTAGTGGGGTGATAAGGGAGAAGAGTCTGAAAAATGGCAACTGTACGGCATTTTTTTATTTAAAAAAAAGCCAGAAAGAGAGAGAGAAAGTAATATAGAAATGAGTCACAGAAAGAGATAGATAAGGCATGGCAGGAAGAGAGAGGGTGAGGGAGGGAAAGGGGGGTGTCAGGAAGAGAGAGAGAATGGGGGGTGGACAAATTTATTGACAGCTGCACGAGTTATTATAGCTAGGAAGTGAAAGGGGCAAGGTGAATATAAAATGGAAGAATGGTATAAAGGGATATAGCTATCAATGATAAATCAGCCTGTGCTATTAAGGTAAGATGGGGAATATGCCGGAGAAATGATTTTGAGGAGATATGGAAGGGGTTTGTAGAATTTGTATTGTTAAAATGGAAAGGGGTCGAACCATCGCAAGGGGTGTTGAAATTTTGGGAGGTTGGATAGTTACAATGGAATGGTCTCGGGGGTGGGGTGCACATTTTTATTCTTATTTATTTATTCTTATGGCTTTGTCCAGACTAAACGTCTTTCCTTCTGTAGTATTGGATGGCAGGTTGAGAGGAGTTCCCTACCAGAACAGACTTTGCTCGTGTGCTCAAGACATCAATTCCATAAAACATATTTTGTTGCACTGTGCAAAATATGAGCAAGCCAGGGCTGAACTGATATTACCCTTGCTGGTACCTTTCCTGGGAAAATCAGAGGCTCACTATGTCAGGTTCCTATTGGAAGACCGGACAAACGCTAGAACATTCACAGTGGCAAAGTTTTTATCGGTGGTTGCAAGAACCAATGATCCTTATATTCTGAACAAAATGCTTGTTTAACCTGGAGGTAGGCTGTATGAATTGTGTATTGCTTTGTAACGATTTGTTGGGTCTCTGGACCATAATAAAGATTGGTGGTGATGATGGCTTTGTCAAAATAAAAAATAAAATAAAATAAAATTATATATACATAAAAGAATGTGGAGTGGAAAGAGAGAGAAAAAAGGGATGGCCCGCCCACCTTTGACTCTGTCTGCACCTCTGAGGACCTTTGGAAGTTTAAGGGATCTCCCCTGAGGGAATGCAACAGGAGAAAGGTTTTATTTCACCCCGATATAAGGGCAAAATATAGGCAGTGATTTACACCAGAAACTGGAGCAAATGGATGGAGCAAATGAGATTATTCTAGCTCTCAGCAGAGGCACCAGCTTCAGCCATATGAGTTCTGGCTTTGCTACCAGGATGGAACTCTTTGTCAAAAGCGGGCGCTTCTGCCCTTTGTCAGTAACTCCTTAAAAACATCCCTGCTGCCCTAAATGTGTTAGCCGAAAGCCAGCTGCTTTCCTCTATCCCTCTCCTGCTTGATGAGGTTAATAATAACTTTGAATGCGTATGTACAGCATTAGCTTTCTGGGTAACATGCATAATTCAAATCCCCCAAAGAACAGTCGAGCTTTGAGGAAGCAAACTTCCCTTAATGTACTGGGCAACGCTCCAGCTTTTACCAGCTGCTGAGGTTTGATGTACAATTTTTGGTTAAGTGAATAATTTATCACGGATATTATCTGTAGTGTATCACATCCCGACAGTCTGTAGGCCTGTACATATGGCTCTCGAGATGGCAGAACACTGCCATATGCTTCATGGACCATTAGCACTTCAAACTCCCTTAAGATGTCCCCCCCCCTATTTTTAAGCATGATAGAAGTATAGAGACAGGGAGTGGAAGCTCCAGCCTTGTGGGAGTTGGATAGTGTGCCTCTCAGTAGATCCTCTGGCACAGAGGCTTACTATTTTGGCACACCCCCCCCAGATGTTGCAGGACTGTCATTTGCAAGAGCCCCAGCCAGCACAGCCAACAGTCAGGGTGATGGGAGTCATAGTTAGTGACAGCTGAATCTGTCAATTTCAGCTCCTCCTTTTTCTACCCAAAGGTCTAGTTATCCACACTTCGACATCAGTTTGCAATTTTCAAAAAACACAAATGTCAGCATGAAAATTCACCAGCATTTTCGCGCAAATTTCTCCTAATATGCATGAGTTTGCGTACAATTTTGTCTAAATATACACCCTTTTTTGCAAGCCACATCCCCTAATATATTGCCTTTTTGCATGTTAGTTTCACCAACATGTGCATATTTATACACATTTTGCCCTAGGAAATGCATTTTTTGTACACACACCTTGGCTAGGGAACTACACTGCAAAATTCAGAAAATTGTGAATTTTGAAGGATTGCTGTGTTGCGGTTTGTGTATTGTTTCAGTAAGTGCAAATTAAGTAAATAAATACAAACTGAACTGAATTCCATCCCCCCCATCTCTAGTCACAGTCAAGAACAGGAGGATTAGCTGCCCCTTCATTCAGAACATAGGAAGCTCCCTTCTAAGCTTCCTTCTACCAGAGCAAACTGTGGTCCCATCTACACATACAATTTCACATAGAAAAACAAAGCTGTATTGTAACTTTTGCATTTTTTTAAAAAAAACAATTGCAACAGTTGAGAAAACGCCACACAATTAAAAACATGTCAGAATGTAAAAACAAAAAACACTTTCAGATGTCAAAATAATTAAACACAATTTCATATGTAACAACAATTTTGAACCAGACCTCCACTTAAACAGTTTGTTGAAAATGGCACCAAAAATACACCAGAGTACACCCAGTGCACATTTAGAGAACATGAGTTCCCCCAAGGAATCCTGGGAATTCGACCTTTCACAGTTCTAAAGCCCCATCACCTTTAACAAACTACAGTTCCCAGGATTCATTGGGAGAACCCATGTGCTTTAAGTTTATGCTGTGGATGTGATCTGTTTTTCCACCAAGCTCAATATTGTCTACTTTGACTGGCAGGGCCCCCTCAGGAGACCTGTTAATTCATCCTGATGTCCATGCACAAAGATTAGACTATATCTGTTCTCTATCAAGAATTCACTTTGATTTGCTTGTGGGGAGATTACACAAGAAGCTTTTGTCTTGAAACCACCCTGATTCGTGTCTGTGGTGTCTGCACATGTTCCTGTGAATCATTTGTTCATTTTATACTTTTCAATACTGTATATTTCCCCATCACTTTCCTAACTGCAAAACATCCATTTATATATTTTTTTAAGTGGATTTGGAATTGAAGAAGACTTTTATCTCTCCTCGCCTCCTTCCTTCTGCTCCCTGGCTTTTGGTGCTGCAACAACAGCAAGTCAGTACAGTGGTACCTTGGTATGAGAACTTAATCCACTCTGGAAGTCTGTTCTTAAACCGAAACCATTCTTAAACCAAGGCATGCCTTCCCTAATGAGACCTCCCGCCGCCTGTGCCCTTCCACTGTTCGGATTCTGTTCTTAGACCGAGGTAAAGTTCGCAAACCGGGACACCACGTCCAGTTTTGTGGAGTTCATAAACTGAATCGTTCATAAACAGAACTGTTCTTTAATAATAATAATAATAATAATAATAATAATAATAATAATAATAATA
>JAXCMG010000019.1:4664660-4684386 GCA_034642415.1 Podarcis siculus | reverse complement strand
TAATAATAATAATAATAATAATAATAATAATAATAATAATAATAATAATAATTTATTTATACCTCGCCCATCTGGCTGGGTTTCCCCAACCACTCTGGGCGGCTTCCAACAGATCACTAAAAACAGAATAAAACTTCAAACATTAAAAACTTCCCTAAACAGGGCTGCCTTCTTAAACCGAGACACCACTGTAATAAGGCGGCAAGCATAGGATGCCTGCAGACTGCCAATATTTTGCAGGAGGGATTCAAATCAGTGGAGGCTCGTGCATTAGGGATAATGGAGCACTGTTGCGCAAAACTCAAACAGATCCCACTTGGACATCTTCTTATTTGCAATCTGCCCATTGGGGTGGTCCTGACTGTCAGCTTTCTCGTCTTTAATCTCAGTGTTGCCCCTTGTAGAACTCATCAGGGAAAACAATGGGGACAAAACTAGAATCACTTGGCTCTGCCCGTCCTTAACTCTAGTTCCACCGCCAGTTGATGTCTCTGCATTCCACTGCATCAGTCCAAAAGGGCACCAGCCACAACTGATTCAAGTGCATATCAGAAATTAAGGTTTGCAGAATTAAGGTGGATTAAATTGCTCTATTGCCCTGGAGTAGCAAATCTACTTCAAAAATAAACACGACTTTTTGCAGTTAAAAATATGCTGGGGAAATGTGCTGAAAAGTATGGGATGAACAATTGATTCACGGGGAGACATGTGAACACCACACAAGCAAATCAGGATGAACGCTCTGTGTCATATGACCACCCAACTAACAAAGCAGTAAAAGGTAAAGGTACCCCTGACCGTTAGGTCCAGTTGCAGCAGACTCTGGGGTTGCGCGCTCATCTCACTCTATAGGCCGAGGGAGCCGGCGTTTGTCCGCAGACAGCTTTCGGGTCATGTGGCCAGCATGACTAAGCCGCTTCTGGCAAACCAGAGCAGCGCACGGAAACACCGTTTACCTTCCCGCCAGAGCGGTACCTATTTATCTACTTGCACTTTTGGCGTGCTTTCAAACGGCTAGGTTGGTGGGAGCTGGGACCGAACAATGGGAGCTCACCCTGTTGTGGGGATTCGAAGCTCTAGGCTCTAGACCACAGCGCCACCCGCGTCCCCTAACAAAGTGGAATGAATGCCTAATGATGACTAGACATCTGCTCACCTCTGTGCAAGAAAATCAGGTCGATTGCTTAATGTGATTTGCTTTCAACTGTTTTAAATACTATATTTTAAATTGTTGCAACCTACCCTGGGACCTTGTGGTGAAGGACAAGTAATTAATTGAAACAACAACAATTACTCAATTAGATGGTCACCTGGAGAGCCCATTTCAATGCTCTTGACAGTTGGATTGTCAATGTTCATGCACATGTAGCAGCAGCTCAAAAGATTTGGCTGCCTGACACCACCCCTGCCCCATGAAAACTAGGCAGTCTGGCAGCTGAACTCAAATCTTATTTAACCCCGAGGGCGATGCAGCACCCTCCACTACAACTGGGCACCACAGTTCAAGAAGGACACTGACAAACTGGAATGTGTCCAGAGGAGGGCAACCAAAATGGTCAAAGGCCTGGAAACGATGCCTTATGAGGAACGGCTAAGGGAGCTGGGCATGTTTAGCCTGGAGAAGAGGAGAAGAGGAGGTTAAGGGGAGATATGATAACCATGTTCAAATATATAAAAGGATGTCATATAGAGGAGGGAGAAAGGTTGTTTTCTGCTGCTCCAGAGAAGCGGACACGGAGCAATGGATCCAAACTACAAGAAAGAAGATTCCACCTAAACATTAGGAAGAACTTCCTGACAGTAAGAGCTGTTCGACAGTGGAATTTGCTGCCAAGGAGTGTGGTGGAGTCTCCTTCTTTGGAAGTCTTTAAGCAGAGGCTTGACAACCATATGTCAAGAGTGCTCTGATGGTGTTTCCTGCTTGGCAGGGGGTTGGACTCGATGGCCCTTGTGGTCTATTCCAACTCTATGATTCTATGATTCTATGATTCTAACTGAAAGCAGCAGCCCTGCTTGGAGGCTCAGCTTGGCCACATGGCATCCAAATCTCCACCCTCCAAGAGAATGGAATGGTCAGGGGGCTCAGAAGGGACAGGCAAGGAAGCTGCTGCCACTGCCCCTCACAAATACCCAACGTCTGCTGCCTGAGGCAGCTGTATCACTTGGACTAATGGTAGGGCCGGCCCATAACTTAAATGAATGTCTGTTGGAGAGGAGTTGCATCCACACCTCTATCTGACTTCAGAGACTTGAACCCAGAAAATGACTCTGGTGATTCACAGTGACACATGTTTATCTGAATAGAAAAAGGCACCCGCAGCATCTTCACAAAAGGTGAAAACCAAAGCAAAAGGGAGACAATAATTTATCAAGCCCTGGTTCCGGTAGACAAGGATTGTCCCTGGTCAATAGAGTCTGTGATGGATTATGATATCCCTGCAGAACCACAAGCCCAGAACAGGAAGATAAGCATGTTTTCTTCATTTCCTGCATTGGCTAGCATCACCAGAAGAGAAGAAAAACAATCAATATGACTCAAAGACCAAGTGTGACATCTGGTGGTTCGAGGCAGACTTTCAGGTGAGAAATTCCAAAGTCCACCTTCAGGCAATGCATAAGAAGATATGAAGAGCCCTGCTGGATCAGGATAAAAGGTACATCTATTCTGACATCTTTTTCTCACAATGGCCAGTCTGTGTGAAACCCACAAGCCGGATATGAGCACAGCAGCACACTCCCCACCTGTGATTCTCAGCTGCCGGCATGCTGTGGATCCAAATGTTGCAAGCTTTGTCGTTCTCTAGAATTCTTCACCAAGCTAGATCAGGGGTGGGGACCTCAGGCTTGGGGAGGGGAGGGGTGCTGCTACATGTGGCTTTCCAGGGATCTTTATCTGGCCCTTGGGATGCTCACCATGAGCCTGCTCCATACCTATGTTGAGTGCTGTTGACAAGCTACAAAATTTCTTCTTCTTCTTTGGTGAGCACTCGTAGCCAAGTAAGATTGTCTTTCATAAACACAGTTTTAACAGTGAATCCGTAAGTGACTGTGGAGGCCAATTCTGAATTCACACATCCTTCCACAGTGGGGACATAGGTTTCTGGGCAGGAGTTGATCATGGTGAGGGTTGGCCAAGTATGCCTTCCTCTTAGCACGTTTCTCCCTTTCGTCCTGAGTTTGAGCATCTTCAAAGCCCATGACACCTATAAAATTGGAGAAATCGAGAGAGAGATAGCCCCACCGGCAGCATATCTCTTCTTTCTCGTATCCAAATATGCAAGAAGGGCTTTTACACTCACCAGAAGCTCGTCTCTGCCCTTGCTGGTCCTGGAAGGATGCTTTAAGAAAATCCCATATGCTCAGAGACTTTGCGCCCGTCCATTGGGGGAGATAGGAAGCCCAGAGTACTTGTTCTTTAGATCTCCCTTTTATGAAGAGGCACGTAGTGAGACCATTGATCCCCAGCTGGTGAGGCTTGCTGACCTCCCGGAAAAGCAAAAAATTGACCTTTTCCTGTTAGGCAAAGATCATAAGATGACCTGGATGGTCACCAGATTCTACGTACAGATCTGTAGGCACAGACCATCCCCCGACCCAAACTAGTTTGTTAAGAAAATCCCCAAACTCGGTTCCATGGGTGACTCTGGGTCATCTCTCTGCAGTAGCTTATCTTAAAGTTTTAAGTATCTATACGCTTATCACATTTATAAATTTTAAATTTATTGTTGTACATTGTTTTAAATGTTTGTTTTCCTTCTGGGATTATACCCCCAAGTGTGTTTTATAAGCTGGTCTCCGACCATAATAAATTATCTATCTATCTATCTATCTATCTATCTATCTAAGCCCATTACACCTTTGGTAAAGGCTGTTCTCCAACTGGAGCGCTAGCAGGCCACTGTTTCCCAGCTGCCGGTGTTTATACTACATTTTTAAAGATTTGCCTTAAGAGAGTCTTAAAACCTCTTTTGCTGACCACCAGTATTACACTTTCCATATTTAAGTTTGGAATAGAGTAATATGTGCTTGAACTGTGACAATGCCTCTTGCTTGCTGGAATAGAGTTCTCTCTCTGTGTGTATCGAAACCTCTGACTTTTGCATTGGGGAAATGCAGCTTACAGAACAAAGATAGGAGTCACACCTGTTGCTCCATCAACATTTCTCTCTGCTTCTAACTACTGCTGGTCTGTGCCCCCCCCCATGATGTACATGAAAGAATGTGGCCCTTGCACACCATTTTGGAAACAGTTTGGCCAGTCTCATAAAATCATTACCCTATTATGGATTTGGGGCTTTCCCCTTATGCTCCAACACAGCAGCCTTGGCTTTTGAAGTAAAATTAAGAGTCCCCAGCTTTGATCCTGGCTCTGAAGCAAGGAGTGAAGTAACCTGCAAACTCATTTTCTCTACCATCATTTGAGGTGAGGGGCTGGTGGGTTGAGAATTCGGCAGTAGGAGGTTCACATGAAAAGGCAATTTGATCCCATTGTGCAGGGTAGGGAAGGAGAAGAAATTTGATTCAATTTGTGTTGAAAGGTGAATCTATCAAAGTTTGCCCTCTCTGAAACAAAATGAGAACTATTGGAACCTAAGAAAGGGAACTAGAGAGCATGTGACTGGATCCTGGGGAGGGATCAATCAAGTTGACAGAGAACTGTTCCATCCCTGTGTTATTGGCTACTTCTAATCAGGTACCTCTCATTGTGGACATGGGTGGTGCTGTAGTCTAAACCACTGAACCTCTTGGGCTTGCCGATTGGAAGGTCAGCAGTTCGAATCTCCACAACCAGGTGAGCTCCCGTTGCTTGGTCCCTGCTCCTGCCAACCTAGCAGTTCAAAAGCACACCAGTGCAAGTAGATAAAGGTGACTTACGGGTAAATTGGATGCTAAGCCACTGCTGGCTCCATGGATGAAGAAATGTCAGCACTGGCACAAACAAACTTTGGAGGCCACCTACTTGAAGGAATGCCAGTTTGCTTGCCCAGGGGCTCCAGCTGTTTCCCAGGCTAAAGAAGTGCCCACCCTGCTCTTCCAATGGAAGATGTGGTGTGTGTGTGTGTGTGTGTGTGTGTGTGTGACTTGTTGGATCAACATTTTTGCTTGTTCTTAGCCATGCATCTAAACATTTCTCGTACCTCCTACAGGTAAAGGTAAAGGACCCCTAGACATTTAAGTCCTGTCAAAAGCGACTATGGGGTTGCAGTGCTCATCTTGCTTTCAGGCCAAGGGAGCCGGTGTTTGTCCATAGGCAGCTTTCCAAGTCATGTGGCCAGCATGACTAAATCGCTTCTGGCTCAACAGAACACCGTGACGGAAACCAGAGCACACAGAAATGCCGATTACCTTCCCGCCGGAGCAGTACCTATTTATCTACTTGCACTTTGAAGTGCTTTTGAACTGCTAGGTTGGTAGGAGCTGGGACAGAGCAACAGGAGCTCCCCCTATTGTGGTATTCGAACTGCCGACCTTCCGATTGGCAAGCCCAAGAGCCTCAGTGGTTTAGACCACAGCGCCACCTGCAGTACCTGCTATACCCCATAACCAACACCTTGCCTGGGTAGGAATTGGATTTACGCATCAAAAAATCCAGTTGACAACCATGAGCACAACTGGCTTCTTCTTCTTCTGTTTCCAAGCAATTGGCGTTAAGTGAAATGCTGCCCTTGAATTTGGAGGGTACATCTAGAGAGCTGGAGCAGTGTAGTGGTTAGAGTGCAGGACTGAGACCTGGGAGACAGAGTTTCTAGTCCCTGCTCATCCATTAAGTTCCCTGGGTGACCTTGGCCAGTCTCTCAGCCTAACCTCTCTCACAGGGTTGCTGTGAAGATAAAATGGGGAGAGGGACAACCATGTATGTCACCTTAAATTCCTTGGAAAAAAGGTGGGATAGCAATGAAATAAAAATAAAATTAAAGTCTTATTTCTCCCCATGAGTTTCTCTAAATCGCTCTTTAAAGCCATCTGAGCTGATTGCCATCATCACACCTTGTGGGAGCAAATTCCATCAATGACACACTTTTAAAAGAAGTCATTCCTTTTGTCCATCCTGAATCTCCTTGAGAGGTTGTGGACTCTCCTTCCTAGGAGGTTTTTAAGCAGAGGTTGTGTGACCATCTGTCATGGATGCTTTATAGCTGATATGCCTGCATCACAGAGGGTTGGGCTAGATGACCTTTGGGGTCCCTTCCAACTCTACGGTTCTATGATTCCTGCCCACCAATTTCACTGGACTTTTTGGTTTCATGAGAGCGAGAAAAGCTCCTCTCAATCCACTTCCTTTGCACGATGCATTTTTAATAAATGTGTTTTTGTGTTTCTTCTAAGCATCCTGAACATAGCTGTCAAGTTTTCCCTTTTCTTGCGAGGAATCCTATTCGGAATAAGGGGATTTCCCTTTAAAAAAGGGAAAGGTTGACAGCTATGATCCTGAAACATCACAGCCTTTATCCATGGGGAAGAAATTTGCGTGGCCCAAACCAATAACCAAGAAGTCAGGGGAAGCTGCATCCAAAGGAGGCAGAACCTGGAATTTCCCACCAGGTGGCAGTGTTGCTACACAAGCTTGAATTCGCTGGAGAGCAGCATGTGCTTGTTTTAAAGGACTTAACTAGAGGAGCACGGCTTCATCCTAGCTGGTTGAGCGCCGGAAGCAGGAGAAAAAGACTCCGGAGAAGAAGTGTCTACTACTAAGAAGACAATTGCTGTGGAAGAGGCTGCCACTCTTCCTGTTGTGTTGCTCTGTCATGGTTCAGTTTGCCATTAGGACTTGCTGCTGTCAGGACCAAGATTTCTATAATTCCTGCAATAGTAGGTATGGGGTGTGTGGGGTGTTTTGAGAGGGGTAGTACCTCTGGTGGGGGACACATTGTTGTCCACCTTTGGTCCCCACCCTGCACTCAGCTCTCACCTGTGGCTCCTAGAAGCTGCCAGCATAATAATAATAATAATAATAATAATAATAATAATAATAATAATAAATTTATATCCCGCCCATCTGGCTGGGCTTCCCCAGCCACTCTGGATGGCTTCCAACAAAATATTAAAATACAGTAATGTATCAGACATTAAAAGCTTCCCTAAACAGGGCTGCCTTCAGATGTCTTCTAAAAGTCTGGTAGTTGTTGTTCTCTTTGAGGGTGTTGCACAGGGCGGTGCCACTACTGATAAGGCCCTCTGCATGTGACAGCGGCCACCCCCTGGGAATGGCTTGATGGGCTGGCTCTGCCAGATGAGGGTAGCTGATGGGTCTCAAACCCTGGCTGAGTTAGGGACTTCCCTGCATGTGAAGACAGGCTCTGGTGGATTGAGTGGATGAGACCAAGAGTGGATCCAATGGTCCAGAAGGTGGCTTTCGCACGTGCTGTAGAGGGAAGTAAGGGGCAGACAACGCTCATCCGCCTGGGAAGGTAGTCTGTCTAGGAGAAGGAAAACTCTGATCCTAAACCTTCACTGCCCTATTGGACATGTTCAGGAGAGGAAAAGGCTCAGGAGTAAACCCTTCACAAATATGGAGTGGAGTCCCTATAAGGCGGTTGGACGGCTCCTTGCCCACCTCCTTCTGGCAACTCCTGCAGCCAAGCAGGTGGCAGAGATACTGCTCTGCTTTCCTTTGGGCCACATCAGTGAGGCCAAGAATGGGGTCTTGGCGTCTGGGAAGCCCAGGACCTCCAAACGTACTGCCAAAGCCACTTCCGCCCTGCAGAGGAGGTGGGGGTGCGGGCGTCACGGCCCCAACACATGCGCGGCAGCTGGAACCCAGCCCCTGCGTGATTGGGGGAATCCCCAGGCATGTCACCCCCTGGCCGGCCAATTGGCTGGCTCTGGGGGCGTGGCCTGCCCTATTTAATGTAGGCACAGCCAGGGATCTCCCTCTTTTGCCACCTCCAGCTGAGTTCCTAGTTGATGTGCATCAGCAGGACCCCCCCTACGGTGGTTAACCCTTCCCAGACTTCTAATGGATGAGCTGAAACTGGATATAGTTGGTTAGGACCAATGCCTAAGCCAATACCGCTCAACACCTGTAACCAATAAAGTTGTGGCCTTATTTAGCCCATTAACCTTAATAATTGTGTCATGTGTCTTTATTTCTACTGGGGGAGGGGCAGGAACTCGCCACGCAAGACTTGCACCCATTTTAAGCCAGTCCCAAACCTCTTTGAATCTATCGTGCCTCTCTGTCAAGGCTGTGCTGAGTCACAGGTGGTTTTCAGAAGAGATCCAGGGGTTGTGTCAGAGAGAGAGAGCTAATCGCACAGCCACCCTACAGACAAGACGCTGCTCAGGAAAACCCTTCAGAGCCCTTCTTGTCTAGGTGGATCCCATGGCCAGCCGGGGTGGGTGAGGAGAACACTCCTCTGCCCAGGAGGTTGCTCTAATATTCAGTTCTTGTGCCTCATAATATGGGGAAGTTGCAGACAGAGCAATTGGCTCCCACTTTTAGCCTTTGCAGTCCCTGATATCATCTTCCCAAGCTTTAGATGTGATGCCTGCTTCATTATTTTTTAAAGCACATTTACTTCATTAAACATAAAGGTAAAGGTAAAGGGACCCCTGACCATTAGGTCCAGTCGTGACCGACTCTGGGCTTGTGGCGCTCATCTCACTTTATTGGCCGAGGGAGCCGGTGTACAGCTTCCGGGTCATGTGACCAGCATGACTAAGCAGCTTCTGGTGAACCAGAGCATCACATGGAAACGCCATTTACCTTCCCGCTGGAGCAGTACCTATTTATCTACTTGCACTTTGACGTGCTTCCGAACTGCTAGGTTGGCAGGAGCTGGGACTGAGCAATGGGAGCTCACCCCGTCGCGGAGATTCGAACTGCCGACCTTCTGATCGGCAAGTCATAGGCTCAGTGGTTTAACCCACAGTGCCACCCGTGTCCCTTTTTCATTAAACATACCCCCACCCTTAAAAAAGATATTTTTCAGGATGTTGAAAGAAACGTTTTAGGGAGAAGGAGGGTAGTGGCGTCACAGTTCCTAGCCAATCAGAGCTGATTTAAGCAGCAATGTTCCCCTTGAGCTTAGACTTGACCTCAAGAGAGGGCAGGGGGAAGCATGTGTGACTAAAACATGATGGCCACATAGTTTTGCAGAAGGCTTATCATGAAAATTGCAAGCATCTGGATCTGAATATGCCCTTTGGATCACGGTTATCCAAGTCTCTTTATTCCTCTTGTACATTCACCACCTGTCTAAATACCATTTTGATTAGCGCAAAATGATGAAATGCAAACTCAGATGTGATGCTTCTCCCCCCCCCGCCCCCAAATAGTTCATATCTGCTCACAAAAGGACTTCCTTGTAGCGACCGCCAGATGGATTTGCTGGATATTTGGAGCTCACACTTGCGGGCATTCTACACTCCATCAGGCTTGGCAATGAATTCTTTGCTCTCTGACAGCATAATAACCTATACCAATTTCAGTTCTGCACAATCCATCTTTCCATCTCCCTCCCACTTTATCTTCTCTCTCTTACAAGTACGCACACACCTGGTTTTCTTTCATTGCACACACAGAAAATTGCTGTTCAGAATCAGAGGGAAAGGAACTTTCTTTGCCCTTTCTGATTACTATCTATTGGCTGAACACAAGGCTCTGTTGCAGGAAAATAGCTCTGGCTAAGAAGGAAAGGGTTTTCAGGCTGGGGCTGCCTTGAGGCATCTTGGCACCAAAACCAAGGGCTAATTTACACTTGCATGCCCACTGATGGTGCCTGCCTTGATACAAGACACACTGCAGATGGATCTGTGATCTCACACCCTGTTACAGGGTTCTGTGGTCTCACACTCTGATACGAACACAGGCACCAGACTCTGTAGTAGACTGAGGCGGAATCTAGACATACTGCATATAAAAAAAAATGCTGTGAAAATGCTTAAAAACAAACAAACAACGTTTCAAAATATATACTGAATTTGCCATTAGCTCACCACCACCATCTAGTGTCACATTTGTATAATGCACTTAAAACACACTTAAAATGTTATTTTTGCAGCTGTATAGCTGTGTCTTGTGACGCCAACCTTGCTTTCCTATCTCCTTAGGCACTGGTTTTAGGACCTGAAAACAATGGCAGCCACAAGATCAGGGCTCCTTCATCCCTCACTGGCGACCATTGGAGTGGGCGGGGCAGCAGGTAGAAAGGACAACTGTAGGTGGAGCCAGAACCAATGGCAGGCAGAGCCATCCCTGATTGGTTGTAAGCAGGCTGGCCTGCAGGGTCTGGCCGAGGGCAGACTGAGATTGGTGGAGCAGTGCCCCATTCACTCTGCTGGATCAGCCTCACCAAAAATCTTTCCAGGCACTTGTTGCCTGACCCCTCTTTGAAACTGGAGGTACCAGGGATCGAACCTGTGGGGGGAAATAAAGCACTGATTAATTGTTGATTGATGCTGTGCCCCCCCCCCACAAGGACTGGGCTCCAGAGCCAAGACAAGCAGCCTTTCCAAAAGGAACAAATGACAAGCAAGTATCGTTTCAGGTATTCCACTTAAATTATGCGTTAGGTGGCACTGTTTTTAATGCTACACGTGGAGACACAGATGTAAAACACCCATTTGCAGTTATCAGCAGGCATCGGTCTTGATCCTTTCTGGCTTATCTACTAATAAAAAGTGGGTGTCGGCATGTTCATCCACAGGACCCATGGACGGTGCATGTGTGAGACTGGGCTGCAGACAGAAAGTTTCCTACTGTTTCGCAAGGCCCAACCTGGGTGTAAGGCAAGGTGGGCCAAAGTTCAGGTGGAAGGGAAAGCAGTCCTCTGGAGAACACAGAGCTCTGACGTTGTTACAGCAAGGAGCAAACTGAAAACGAGCTCTTATCTAGTATTGTCTACCCACTTGTATGTAATGGGTGGAGTGTGGGACTATGACCTGGGAGACCAGGGTTCAAATCCCCACTCAGTCATGAAGCTCACTGGGTGACCTTGGGCCAGTCACAGCCTTTCAGCCTAACCTACCTCACAGGGATTTAGGTTTGATGAGGCCCTAAGTTACTGAAGGTAATGGGGCCCTTTATATGTCCAGCTGTCCTTTGTGAACAACAAATTGTCACTGTTTTCTTATGGACCTAATAGGTATCTAAAGCCATTTGCCACTGTTGCTGTATGTAGGTTTTATTTTATTTGTTTTTTATCTTATATTTTGGAAATGTACATCCAGTTTTTTTCTTTCATTTTTTTGGGGGCCCCAAGAGCGTAGGGCCCTAAGCTATAGCTTGTTTAGCTTATCTGTAAATCTGGCACTGGTTATGGGAATTAAATGAAAAGAGGGAAAACCATGTACACCACCTCAAGCCTTGTTGGAGAAAAAGATGGGCTACAGATGTAATGGGACGCGGGTGGCACTGTGAGTTAAACCACAGAGCCTAGGACTTGCTGATCGGAAGGTCGGCAGTTCGAATCCCTGCAACAGGGTGATCTCCCATTGCTCGGTCCCTGCTCCTGCCAACCTAGCAGTTCGAAAGCACGTCAAAGTGCAAGTAGATAAATAGGTACCGCTCCGGCGGGAAGGTAAACGGCATTTCCGTGAGCTGCTCTGGTTCGCCAAAAGCGGCTTAGTCATGCTGGCCTCATGACCTGGAAGCTGTACGCCGACTCCCTCGGCCAATAAAGCGAGATGAGCACCGCAACCTCAGAATTGGCCACGACTGGACCTAATGGTCAGGAGTCCCTTTACCTTTACCTTTACAGATGCAATACATGAATAAACCCAGAGCACAATCCTGTCCTCTTCGTGCATTCATAATGCATTGATGTGATTTCACTTGCATTGGACTGTTCCTGAGCACAGCGTATGTGAAAGCTAATAAAGAAAGTTTATGGAATGAAAGTTGTAACCTGAAGAGGCAAGTACCCAAACACTTGCGGGAGTTAAGTAAGAAGGATCTCTTGATGACAGGACTAGAGAGAACGAGGAAAGGGCAATCAGTTTTGATTTAGCTGCAATGGATACTTTGACAAGAGCTTTTATGGAAGGTCCTAACTAAGAACAGTAACTTCCTTTCAAAAGGCACCATTTAGACCTTGAAGATGGTTGTTGATGATGTATCACTAGCTGTCAACCTGCTCACTTGGTACTGTGGCTTTATTGAACTGAGGGTTGTGTTTTGCTCTCAATATAACCGAGCTTGTCATAGGACAATCGGCCAAGGGCAGGTTGTTCTAGAAAATTGTCTTACATAGTCCTTTCTTCAGCTTCTGCAATGCCTATTTCTTTGAAGGTATAGCTCGTGGGTCCGCAAACTAAGGTCTGAGGCCTGGATCAGGCCCAATTGCCTTCTAAATCTGACCCACGGATGGTCCGGGAATCACAGCATGCACGTTCTTTCCCTCTCCCTCCCTCTCCCTCACACAGCAGCGGCAGCTGTGGCACCTCCTCCCTTCCTCCAGTGTGGTGTAGTGGTTAAAAGCGGTGCACTTGTAATCTGGTGAACCTGGTTTGCTTCCCCGCTCCTCCACATGCAGCTGCTGGGTGACCTTGGGCTAGTCACACTTCTCTGAAGTGTCTCAGCCCCACTCACCTCACAGAGTGTTGTGGGGGAGGAAGGGAAAGGAGATTGTTAGCTGCTTTGAGACTCCTTAAGGGGAGCGAAAGGAGGGATATCAAGTCCAAACTCCTCCTCCTCCTCCTCTTCTTCTTCTTCCTCCTCTTCCTCTTCCTCTTCCTCCTGGCTTCTCCCCACCCTGCCTAGAGGAGGAAGGGGATGGGCTTTGTTGCTGCCAGCTTGTCTCTGGAGCCCTTTTGCACGCCGCTCATCGTCTCTGCGCCACTGCTGCCAGCCCCTGCCGCTCGCAAGACACAGGAGCTGTGGTTGGCTGAGTGCCCCTCTCAAGCTGCCACCATTTAAAGCAGCCCCTCTCCAGCGCCCTTTTGTGAGCCGCTCATCGTCCTTACACCACCATTCATCCCCCCCCCAATATAGTCCGACCCCCCACAAGGTCTGAGGGACAGTGGACTGGCCCCCTGCTGAAAAAAATTGAGGACCCCTGGTTTAGCCAAATAAACCGAAAGCCAGCCTTATCTGTCAGCTCAGCAAAGCTTAGAGTAGGACAGAGTTCTCCATCTCCACTAAATCTACTTCCTTGCCAGCTTAGAGATACTGTCTCCAGAAAGCTGCTATCTTTTTTTGCTTAACACATCCTGCACTAGCTTATCCCCCTCCCCATTGTTTACCCCTCCCCACCAAAGCACAGGATTTCCCAACTCCCTTCCCTCCCCTCCCCCAGCTTCATTTTTATTGCAGTCACAAGCGATGAGCCCCTGCATTCAAAATCTCAAGGGTATAAGGGATACCAAAGAACACAGATAAAAAAATAAAATTGATTACACCGGTCACAGCCATCTACGCTGCACAAAGCTGCAAAGCACAATTGAAAGTATTCTTTAAAAAAAAAAAACCTAGAATAAAGTGGATAAATCAACCCAAACAGATAAGAGCCTATAGAGTTTTCCGCAGCTTAGATCAGACTGTGAAAGGCAGCAAAGTTTTGTTCTAACGACACATCAGGATTGTGATACCCTGGAATCTTGATGCTGGGCCAATTTCTGTCACTTCCCCTTGTGTGACCTTGGATCGGTTAATCTTTCTGTACTTCAGCTTCCCCTGGTAAAGCAGATAATGCATTTATTTGTCTCTCGTATTTGCTTAGATGGTATCTTCTTCTTTTTTGTCAAGGACAAATGATTCTAGCTGTAGTCACATGCCAGGGTCTTGCATACCATGTGCTGTAGAAACTCAAAGTGCCCTGTTTTAACTCTAGACACTCCTAGTTTCCCAGTCCCTGAAAGTAGCTGAATGGTAAGGTAAAGGTAAAGGGACCCCTGACCATTAGGTCCAGTTGTGGCTGACTCTGGGGTTGCGGCGCTCATCTCGCTTTATTGGTCAAGGGAGCAGGCATACAGCTTCCGGGTCATGTGGCCAGCATGACTAAGCCGCTTCTGGCAAACCAGAGCAGCGCACGGAAACGCTGTTTACCTTCCCGCCGGAGTGGTACCTATTTATCTACTTGACTTTGATGTGCTTTTGAACTGCTAGGTTGGCAGGAGCAGGGACCAAACAACGGGAGCTTACCCCGTCGCGGGGATTCAAACCGCCGAGCTTCTGATCGGCAAGTCCTAGGCTCTGTGGTTTAACCCACAGCGCTGAATGGTAGAGCATCTGTTTTCAATGCAGAAAACTCCCAGGCTTAATCCCTGACATCTCCAGGCAGTGCTGGGAATGTCCCCTGTCTGAAGCCTTGGAGAGCTGCTGCCAGTCAGTGTAGACAATACTGAGCTAGATGGACCAAGGCCCAAGGCCCAAGGACCTGAATCAATATATAATAAGGCAGATTCCCATATTTCTGGAAAATCCCTAGGTTGATTTGGTCTCCATTTTGATATTTTTGTGTGTTGGAGGATGCCTTCTTAAAATGATGGTTTTGAGGATGAGAAATAGATGCCTTCCTGACTGCTGCATTTAATCTGCTCCTACTATCCCAATTTCCGAGGGACACTGTTCGGCTTCTGAAACTCAGCTCCAAAGCTTGAATCAGCAGGTCCCACAACATGTCCCCTTGCTTCCTGTTTTGAACTTCTGCTGTCACCTACCAACATTAGGCTCCACCTTCTGCACTGGAGGAAATTATGGGGAGGGACCATTTCATAATTCCCACAGAGATGCTGTGGAGGGAGCGGTTAGATGATGTGGAGGAGGAGGAGCAGGAGGAGATTGGAGGGTCGGAGGAGCTCAACCTGGGAGAAGGTCCTAGGGGGTTGGGGTGTTATTGACTACACTGAGAAGAGAAGAAGAAGAGTTTGGATTTGATATCCTGCTTTATCACTACCCTAAGGAGTCTCAAAGCGGCTAACATTCTCTTTCCCTTCCTCCCCCACAACAAACACTCTGTGAGGTGAGTGAGGCTGAGAGACTTCAAAGAAGTGTGACTGGCCCAAGGTCACCCAGCAGCTGCATGTGGAGGAGCGGGGAAGTGAACCCGGTTCACCAGATTACGAGTCCACCGCTTTTAACCACTACACCACACTGGCTCATAATGTCAGCACCATCAGAGGTGCCCACTCAACCACATGTGCCCATTCGGCCACTTCTGTCTGCATATAATACCCATTCTGCATTTGTAAGCACTTGATAGTTTAGTGTGGCAGCTCCTGCACTTTGAAACTCCCTGCCCATTGAGACCAAGCATGCACCTTCGCTGTAATCTTTTTGGCATCAGTTAAACACATTCTAGTTTAGACAGGCCTACCCAGATGCTTAGAAAGTTGGGATAATTTCAGTCTGCTTTAGTATTTAAGTTTTGTATGTTTTAAAGTATGGTTGTGATTTTTTTCTTGAGTGTCTTGATTTAGCTCATATTTTTCTTAAATTTATCTCAAATTTTTTGTTTTACAGTTTAGAATATTCATTTAAACAACCTTAAAATATCAGTGACTTCCCTTCTTCTCTTTCCATGGTTCATTTTGCATATCACAAATCCCTGCATATTTTACATAAACTACTAAACCATTCAGTATTCCATTATTACACACACCAAAACTTATTTACAGTGTTAAATTTATCTTAATGCTGCCAACATTTTCAAGTGTACACAGTTTCCTCCATATATTCAACAAAATTTTTCCCATCTTCTCTAAACCTATGTTCTTCTTGTTCTTTTATTCTATATGTTAAGTCTGCAAGCTGCACGTATTCCATCAGTTTAAGCTGCCATTCTTCTGTAGTTGGGACCTCGCTCATTTTCCAATTTTTTGGCTAACAAAACACAGGCTGCAGTAATGGCATACATAAATAATCTTTTTTTGAATTTCCGTCTGAGTTATCCCCAACAAAAAGGACTTTAGTGTTGTTATTTTTTCGAAAAGTATTTCTAAACATCCCCCTCCCAATTCATTATGGATTATTTCCCAATACCCTTTTACCCTTTTCTTGATTTATCTTTCTGTGAGCCCCCTTAAGTTTTGTTTTGTTTTGGTTTTTTTTACAATCAAGCAGTGTATATATTTTAAAATAAAATAAAATAGGGATGCTGGGCAGGGCCTTCTCGGTGGCTGCTCCCAGACTATGGATCTTCCTCCCTAGAAAAGTTAAGTCTGGCTCCCTCCTTGTTGTGCTTCTGCTGGCAGGTGGAGACTTTCCTGTTCCAATGGGCTTTGGGGAACTGGCTGCTTTTAATGAAAGGGCTGGTACCATTATATATTTATAGTGCCGTAATTATTTCTATGGTTTCCATAGAATTCCATCAATGTTTTTATTGTTTTTAACGATGGTCCCCCCCCTATGTTTTTAGCAGTTCTTATTTTTACCTGTAAGCTGCCTTGAGTGCTATCAGGGGAAAATGAGGGGTGGCATCGTAATTGTCAGGGGACTGCTATCGGAGCAGGGAAGGGAGGCAGGGGGATAGAGAGAGCCTCCGACGCTGCTGAGGAGCAGCTCCTTGTCCAGCGGTGGGGAAAGCCACACCTCCAGTGGAGCAGAGGGGGAAGGGGGTAGCCAGGCGAGGGGAGGGCTCGAAGATGTTACTGAGAGCCCAAGCACCTCACCTAGCCCTGCTAGCCAGGAAACAGACATGCCGGTTCCGTTGCCCAGCTTGCACAGAGGGGTGAAACGTAAGGAGGGGAGGCGGAGATTTGGGGTGTCTAAGTTCTTATGTTGGGGGAAAAACCGGAAGGGGCCAGTCCTGGAATCTGCTAGTGACTAAGATGGACATGAACTTTGGGGTTCTGCGCTGTAAATCGTTTGCGCCAATAAAACCTGTAAAAGACAGGTCGGAGTCCTCCCTGGTTACTCACGAGCAACCACCACCAGCATCTGACAATCATCATCATCGTCGTCATGCTTTAAAAGGTTCTCCACCCATGCCCTCAGAGGACCATGATTCTATCTCCCCTCTGAGCTGGCCAAGGCAATGCCTAGGTCCAAAGGTGCCCTTGTGCTTTTTGCATAATGTGGTCCACATTTGAGGCTTGATGTTCAAAGCACACCAGGTCAGTTTAAGTTAGAAGATTCACTGGCAGATATACCAAACTCTCTCCCCCCCCCCCCCCCGCCCAGGAAGGAGACCAAGGTGGGCTGGGGAAATGACAGCATCAAAGCCAGGGAAGGCAAGAATTGTTGGTTGAAACAAAACAGTGTCAATAGTGCCAATACTGCAGGCAAGTGCAGATGGGAAAGATTAATGGCAGAAGACAGTGCTGCATGAAGGTTAAAGGATTTCTGTTCTTTTCAATTCAAGGAAGGAACAAGGGAGAGGCGGGGAAGAAAGGAAAAGCATCTTGATCTCCTGAGCCTTTCATAGTATTGCAGCAACTAGAGGGGTGGAATGTATCACCACATCTAGGACACTCATAATGCAACTAGGGAAGTGCAAATCTGACAACTTGGCTTTCTCATTTTTCCACTATTCATCTTGCAACATATCCACATCAGTTTGCAATATTTTTTTAAAAACACTCATGAAAATCCCTCAGCATTTTACTGTGAATTTCCACGGATAACACACATTTCCGTTTGCAGTTTTCCCCCTGCAATGCACTTTTGTAAGTTATGTTCACTAATAAATGCATCTATATCTATTGTTGTTGTTGTTGTTGTTGTTGTTGTTAATATTATTATTTTTTATTCAACTTATACACCGCCCTGTACCTGGAGGTCTCAGGGCAGTTCACAAGACCACAACATATATATATATAAAAGCAGTAACCCAAACCACCACCACCCCCAGCTATTTATTTTTGTGCACATTGCTTGGTGAGAGAACTGCATTGCAAAATTCAGAGAAGTGCAAAGCATGCTGGCTGGCTGTGTTTTGGTGAGCGTATAGCTTTAGAAAGTGTGAAATGGGTAAGTCCACCTTTAAATGTGAACTGCATCGAATTTCCTCCCCATCCCTAAATGGCGCTGCTCATTTGTAAAACTTATTGAGTGCAAAACGTACTTCATAACCCTGATCAAACTCAGTTAACCTCTCTCATCCATCACACCTTGTTTCAATTTGGGGCTATTATAAGATTAAGTAACAAGGTGGCCTTGCAGCTATTCCAAGAGGGAATTCTTTATAATGCTCCAGGAGATTGTGGATCTGCTCTGCCCTAATGCTATATCATCTGTGTACGGAAGAACAGAGCACTTAATCAAAGAGGAAACATTTTAAAACAAGGGACAAGGTTGGACTGAGGGTCCATTTTCTATACCATTGGAAAAAATATAATTTATAGAGGAACCCAGGTCTCGAAAGTACTGGAACTATATAGGAGTATATATTCTGGGTCTTCATGGAAGCAATGTTGTCTACATAATATATTTCAGAGCTGTTGCTACGTATCTTATACTTTTCTTTGTATTTTGCTCAGGGTTCTGTCTGACTGTCTGTGCATTGCATATGGGAATGGAGGAGAAATTCATTTCACATTTAAAGGCAAACCTACTTAATTCACACTTTCCAAAACAAAACTGAAAGGCAGACATCCTTCAAAATTCACACAACCTCTGGAACCTTTCCTCCTGATACAGATAGCAGACCTAAGGCTCCAAGTCTGGATCAGAACCACAGTAAGGGCAACTGGTTAAAGAACTCCTTCCCAACATCAGGATCTTCATTCAACTCCTCCTCCTGCACCTGTCATTAACCTTTTTCAAACAAACAAACACACACAATTCCTAAGTGAGCGGCCCTTAAATAGGCTCTTTCTCATGCAGCTCCCAAGGATGGGGTTGTTGCAGAAATGGGGAATAAATTAGATTCCGTTCACCCTGGAAAGCAAACCTCCATAATTCACAGTTTCTGAAACAATAGGAGAACTGAAATACAGTGGTACCTCTGGTTGTGAACAGGATCCATTCCGGAGGCCCGTTCGCAACATGAAAAGAGTGCAACCTGCAGTGGTGCGTATGCGCACGCGCACGCTGCGATTCAGCGCTTCTGCGCATGCGCGTGACATCATTTTGTGCTTCTGCGCATGCGCGAGCAGTGAAACCCGGAAGTAACCAGAAAGGGTTACTTCCAGGTCGCCGCGGGACGTAACCTGAAAGAATGTAACATGAAGCAAACGTAACATGAGGTATGACTGTACAGCCATCCTTAAAAACAAACAAACAAACAACTTCCCTTTTCTGAATTTTGCAATGCAATTTTCTCGCCAAGTAATGGTCACACAGCTGCTCAGAGAGCAGCCCGAGGTATCCACAAAGTATGTGGAATTTGGCCAAGAAAGCTTTTGAAGGATCAAAGCTCTAGCAGTAGAAAGCCAATTTTCTGTATCTGCTGGTTTTTCTTTTTTATTTGCCATATTTATTCCTCCCATTTATATGCCCCTTCATAGCCTGCACTCTTGAAGCGGTTTACATTAGAACTTAATTAAAAACCATAAACCAAGGTATACAACAATCATGGGGGGAGGACCTGCAATAAAATCAGGGCAGGAATGAAACAGTGACAGTAAAAAGAGTAGATTGGTAAACACAAGTGAATTACAGTCCTATTTTTTTCTTCCAGTGGATGTCTAGAAGAGATAAGATTTTGGCCTCATGAAGCAGCAGAATGAGGTGGGCACAGGGTTCACCTCAGACTGCTATTCATCACGGCCCAGCCCTGACAGGGATCTAGAACCTTTCTCCCTGCGATGCTAATTTTTATTTCCATGGAGTTTAAAAAAGAAAGCTCAAAGTCCCTTAAAAATGGCACTACCTCTTCATTGGAGCACTGTTCGTTATTCCCCG